>OZ007501.1:76243413-76521882 GCA_963931805.1 Microdon myrmicae | reverse complement strand
AGGAAATGAAATTTCCTTTGACCAGTGACAAATGGAAGGCGATCTCAGGCACGCAGTGGTGTGCGTGTGTGATCGTACCCATCACCGTGTTTATCGATGCATTTAGCAAAGGATAAACAAAACCTCATATGAGGAAAAAAGAACAAAGGTATTGAATAGATCATTGTTTAGCTGTGCATTGTGGCTATCATAGTCGGCAATTCATCGGAGAAATTGTGCTGAGTAGGAAACGAGTTCTTGTTTGTACTAAGAAATGCTAGAGGATTCGGTTCCGATGATAATGCTTTGGATGCGGTAATTGTTTGTCGATTGGACAAACGAATCGCGGGTCGGTTTATTGCAGCTGTATAAACAAGCTGTCCGACATAGCATTTTACGATGACAAGGGTGCCGAATGGTTTGGGATTTATGATTCCGTATAATGTGAAGCATTCTTTACAGGAAATTTGAATAACGCATTAAATGCGTCAATGCTGTGAGAATTCTCTTTAGGGATTTTCAGATAATGCGTTGGATGCATTAAATGTCCTTGAGAAAGGAAATGTTTCAGGTGTGCTGGTGATTGGGATGAAAATATGTGTTGCGAATATGTGTGGCTCTTCAGGTAAGCTTTAAGAACCCCCACAGCCTCTTCTAAGAAGAAAATCAATCATTAAAACTCCCTTTGAGCCGAAAAAAATTATTGCAAGAACTTTTCCGAGTGAGAGACGAGTTTTGTTCTTCACTAGCCGGCCTTCAGCCTTCCTTCGCCACTCCTTGCTTGCCATTTTCATCTCGGGAGTATAATGATGTATTTACGTCTTACGTTTCAAAGAATCCTCCCCTTCTTGTCGAAATCGATCCAGAAGTCTTCCACTGATCTCCGATCTGACCTGTTTTTGATTTATGGCCAATAACCTCGGAACCCATCGAGCAGTAATGTTTTTGAAGCTAAGATCATCACGGATGTTGTTATGGGTACGAGTTGTCCTTGGGAGTCGATCACTACTTTCGTTTATGATATGTTCTCGCGCACTTTTAAATTATCTACCCCACGTATACACACGATTCTGAGACAGTGTATCATCACCAGACTGTGCCTTCAATCGAGAAAAAATGTCCGAGGTTTAACGCCTTCATTCGTTAAACATTTTATAATAATCCGTTGCGCAACAGACAGAAGAGTATGTGCCCATTGCTCGCTCATGGATGTGTGCCAGTTCTATGAACCACACAACCCACTATGGGTTGAGATATCGTCGCTCCACCAAGGAACATACTCACCGATATCCATTACTCGTGCCCACAGACACGTTCCTCAAAAGTCCTTCCTTCCGCCTGAAACAAAGACAACATGCCAAATACCCTACATTGAATTCAACACTAAAAACCAATCGAACTTAACGTTCCAAATTTCCTAATATTGAATTCAATGTTGGGTATTTGGAATGTTACCTTTTGTTCAGGCGGAAGTAACAACTTTTGGGAGACGAGTCTGTGGGCACGTGTAATGGATGTAGGTGAGTATGTTCCTTTGTTGGAACAACGATATCTCAACCTATAGTGGGTTGTGTGGTTCGTAGAACCGCCACAGATGTACTGACTTCAAGGTCGGGCGCAACCCCTAGCCTTAGCCGGTTCCCCTACTCTACATCAACCAAACAATAGCCACGCACAAGATTATCTAGTTTGCAACTTGTTGCTGAGGAAAAAAGTAAAATTACCCTCTATATTTGATTCAGTTTCGTATAGCCATCATCATCATCGGCACTACAACCGGGAGCCGGTCTTGGCCTTATTTAGCAAGTCCTGTGGCTTGTTAAATTTTCCATATTTTCCGGGCAAGGTCATTAGTCTTGCGCCAGACCTTCGTATATTACGACATTATTGAATTACGACATTACGATATTACGGTATTACCAAATTATGATATTGCTATATAATGATATTCGCGCAATTTATGAATTCCTTACCTAAAAAAAAAAACCTTTATCATTTGAGGCCAAAAACGAATCTACACAATTGTTTTTATATTTTGGAGCTCAGAATGGGTGAGGTCTGGTGTATAGGTAAGTGTAAGGTGTCCGTTGTAAACACGAGGTCCAATTGTCTACCCATATGATTTAGGACATTGCTTATTTGACGGAGGTTAGAGGATTAGCGAAGTAGAAGCATTAATGGTCTGCCAGTGACCATTGCAGATGGGGGAGGTTAAAATCCCCAAGAACGACGATATCGTCTAGAGAGGAGCTTAACTTCGTTAGGTGATCAATCGCTTCTATTGCGAGTTCGCATGACACCATAGGACGTGAAGGGGGTATGTGGCGGTTCCGCCAGATCCCACGACTCGCCTTCCTGAAAAAAACCCCATAACCACAACCCAGTCTGCATAAGCTTTCGCTAATGCAAATCGCATTAGCGTCTTAAATGCTTCACGCATCAAATAGATCCAATTCGTATAACCCAAAAGTACCTGCAAAAGAATTCTTACTTTTTCAAGCATTCCTTCGCTTACAAATCCCCTGTAAGAGTTCTTACTTTCCTTATCATAAATTATCCTGAAAAGAAAAACCCCGGTTCACATATCATGTAACCATTCCAGCCAGAGATAATTATCATGGCGTCGCCTATTCCCACCTTCATTCATGTATACGATAAATTTCTTTATGTATACATTGGCTAGCGACGTTTTTCTCCCAGCAATAAAATTCCCTGACTCGCACAATGTGCAACCCAAAGCAAATACGCATTCCGCGTCTCTAGGCATCAATTGAAATCCAAGCATAAACAATGCAAATAGGTATTCAATACGTACCCTTACTAGCGATGCCATAAACACCATTTCCCAGTAATCTAGCTAAAACTAATTAGCACATTTCTACATCGCATCGTGGTCTCTTTGTTTAGCTGCTACGCACATGCATCCGACAATTTCGGTTTTATTTGCTTTACCGAGATCGTATCCTAGGAATGCACTTTATGTCTTTCTTTGTTTTAGGCACACATACCACCATGATCACGATGAGCGAGTGAGCTCTGAACGAGCAAGATATCGCTAAGTCGAATTTCATCCAGCGATCGAGACAGTAGCTCCGCCATCCACCGTACCGGCGCCGGTACGGTGTGAAACGAGTTCGAGTGGGACGAGTATCGAGTCGTTTCAGTTAATATAACTTTGTTAGTTCTAAAATCTACTACCGGTATCTGAAAATCGATCCTTTTAATTAAATGCAGTAATCAGTGTGCAACGTTGCAATATAACAATAATTTAACATTTAAAAAAGAAAACAATAAACACCACTTATAATACGCCATTGAACTAAATTTTAGTGTTTCTTTTTATTCCCTCCTGTGCCTAGAGTTTTCTCCTTTGCTTGGTGATCGTGTTCGTGATTGACTTTTGTATTCGGTGGCTCTCCAGTGTTTCATCCGTGAACAGTGTCTGAGTTCTGGTTTTCGTTTGGTGGATCCTTATAGTGACGATGGCGGAAGGAAGTGAATCCGCGTCGTACGCCGGCGCACCATACTTCCTCCCCACAGGTATATAGAAGCAAATAACGAACAAAGACTTTGGGCGCTGGTCGATTTTTATAGCGACATAGTCAAGATTGAGAGGGCTCGAGATAGTAATTTGAGATGAGCCGAGTCTGTTAAGAATGGCAAGCAACACCCCACAGCATGGGGTATCGGGACAGTGGCGATGAACATTGTCATCCCGGAAAACGGTAAAGGGGGAAGGGAATATTTCTAGACTGTTTATAATCGGGATAAGGTTGGTCTCGGTCAGAGCGTATATATCGAACGGGAGGGTATGTGCCTTACGCAGAGACGAATGCGTTTTGGAGCGGAGACCTCTGACATTCTGATAGTAAATGGTTAGGGGGAGAGTATTGATACTCATGAAATGGTGTGGGGCGGTTAGTGTTTAGGGTCGTTATTGGGAGAGGTCATTTTTTTGTCAATATATTGGCGGTAAGCTAAGAGATCTTTTGACACTATGTCTGGAAAAATATTGAAGTCTATATGGAATTTTATAAATAGGTTGCGAAGAGTAGGGAGGTCGGTAGGAAGACCTTCCTGCTGAATGGAAACCATGACGCTGGTTTTCGTTTTACCATCAAAGCAGACAGTCGGATTTGTCATGGAGGTAAGAAAGATAGAGGCGGACATTCTCATAGATCAATTTGTTTCTAAGTTTGGGTAGGGCGTGCCGATTATCACATGAATTGATGGTTTGTTGTGTGAGTTTGATGGGTGGAGGTAAAATGTGTTGTTGACTTGCTTGTGGATTGTATTTTTGATGTATCTCGCCGGCTGGTGGAAGAACGTATTCGTCTTGGGACCTGTACGTGGTGAGCATTATCAAGAGGGGGTGATGTCTGGAATGAGATAAAACTTTCCATCCACAATTCTCCAAATAGATTTAAACTGGTGTAGCAACGTGTCAAGATAGAAAATCACGGACTCATGTCTGGCCGCATATTGTGGCCATTTTCCGTTAAAAACTCTCTTGAAACGAATCAACTGTTGTCTGAAGAGCTTTCGCGTACTTTGGGTTTGAGGTTTTTGATTGGTCTGGTTTCAGGTTGTCGTAATGAATCCCTTTATCGCCGCCAGTAACAATTCAATGCAAAAACGACTTCTGTTTATGACTTTAACTTTATTCAGACTTACAAGATCGCCTTTTGTCGTCTCTTGGCTTTAACTCATTTGTCACCCAATTTCGTTGGTTTCAAATAAACCCATGATTTTATGCACGTGGAAATTGTTAATTGTGTCACGCCCCATATAATTGCGAGTACTTTTTAAATGTGACACGAGTCTTCATTGAGTAAAGTCTCCAATTCTTCATCTTTGAACGTTTTTAGATGGCCAGAACACTCTTCCCCTTCGATATCAAAATTACCACTTTTAAAACGCGCAACCAATTTCTGACATCTGGAACATATTCACGGTAAGTCTGTGTGGAGGAGGTAATTATGCTGGCGCACGATACGGGGTTCTACCTCGTCTCCACCAGTTCTAAAAGGTACCGCCAAACCGAATTGTTACTGCGCTAAGGAATGCACACCAAGTAGACCGTTCGCACCGTCACGAGCCATTAAGGAACAAGGCAAATGAATGAAACACGGGCATTTATTTGTTCAGTTTTATTCTCTAAATAAAAACCATTTTATACAGGATGACACTTCTTTCTCGACACGACTTCGGTATATCTACGGTGCTCCGCCGCGCGATGGAGAGCGGGAGATCGCGCGACCAGCGTGGTCGGCAGATGTAATTGGACACCGAGATTCATTTGCCATCCAAAGAAATTCGGCCAGTGAAACTGGCTCTCTTAATTAGGGGGTGCATTTTCCTATTCCAAGGGAGACGTAAAGTCTCTCTTTGGGGGTAACCAAACGGATCTCATAGAGAAGATCGTCACGTTACACATGTATGTGTGTACATTGGTTCTTTTATGGATCAAAGCCATGGGAACGAATCTAAAACAAAGAAAGGGAAAATGTGCATCTATAGCGTTTGAAATAATAGTGAAGAAGAACGTGTGATTCGAACTGACGCTATGACAGTTTGAATCACCAAAAATTGAACCTAAGCGTTACCCATCAGGCTACTGGCCGATTTTAGAATTTGATTTTCAAACTCGACTATACTCCACTGGTGTAAATTGTTATGTTATCGATTGTTATATGGCTCTGATTATTTTGTTATTCGATTTTCGTTCGGTGTGCTTCATTATTTTGCTTGTGAATTGTGTGTGTATCTGTTAGAGACGCCACACCACTCCCTACCCAGTAACTTCATTACGATCAGCTTCGATGCGAACGACGGAGCGAACGAGAGAATGTCTGAGCAAGCGAATGTGCCTTGGTGCCCTATGCGGAAGTCATGATCGCGTGTGAAGTTATGTTTACTACGGGAAGTGTGTGCTGCGTGTGTACAGATCACGTCGTAGTCACCAATTATAGCGTTTGAAATAATAGTGAAGAAGAACGTGTGATTCGAACTGACGCTATGACAGTTTGAATCACCAAAAATTGAACCTAAGCGTTACCCATCAGGCTACTGGCCGATTTTAGAATTTGATTTTCAAACTCGACTATACTCCACTGATGTGAATTGTTATGTTATCGCTTGGTATACGGCTCTGATGTATTTTCCTATTCGATTTTCGTTCGGTGTGCTTCACTATTTTCCTTGTGAATTGTGTGTGTATCTGTTAGAGACGCCACACATAATGCGATGTGAGTTCGGCTAAGCAAACAAGCCCAACCTCATTGGATGCTAATTGGGTTTGTGTTTGCTTGTGTGAGAAGGTCAAAGGTAAACGGATCCAGGAATATGTAAGACAAAGTGACCGTTGATGATCGTTGTCTACAATATACATAGCAGCTCTATTGACAGCCGCAATGCATCATGAACATTGTGCTAATTAGTCTTAGCTTGATTATCGGGAAATGGGGTTTATGGCATCGCTGGTACGGGTAGGTATTCAATTCTTATTTGCATTTGCCTATGCTGTAGGATTTAATTGATGCCTTAAGACGCAAGATGCGTATATTTGTTTTTGTCCCTGTTATGATGGTTACATTGTATGTAAACCAAATCATTTTGTTTTCAGGAATTCGTCTAGGGGGAAATGCACTTGGTGAGATTGGGATTCCTGATAAGTTAGGAAAGAATCCTTACAGGGAATTTGTACGCGAAGAGATGCATGAAAGGTAAGACTTCTTTACAGGGACTTTAAGATTATAAATTTGATCTAATTAATATGTGGGGCATTTAAGGTGCTAATGTGATTGCATTAGCGAACTTAAGGAAGTTCGGCAGCAGTTATGGGGGTTTTTCAGGTAAATGGGCCGTGGGGCTTGGCAGAACCGCCACAAGTCTCTGAGAGCAAACGATGAGCTTCGGAAACATTTTTCGTTATATTAAGCCAATAAAATTACCGCAAATGCAGTTTTGTAGGCAACTCGACATTTTCAACGCAATAAAAACCTTGTGTCGACCTGCATGGTCGATTATAAAGAAAGTATTTCACAAACCATGAACCGAAATGGTCGCTACTTTAACGGTCGTTTAAAACGAACGCGAATTGTGGGGGTTCATGCGAAACCGTCGACCGAGACGGTCATTTTAAAGAAATGTGAAAAAGAATCGTTTTGCGAAATTGGGTTTGTGTCGTGCTGAAAAAAATAAAGTGCAGTATGGCATATTTGTAGTCGTGTACGTTTAATCCAAACTACATAAAATATCGAAAAACATGATAAACGATTATTATTTAATCAAACAAAAACGTTCATTGGATATCGATATCTTCTTCTCTTTTTCGCCCACTTGTACAATGGATATCGATACGTACTCCCGTTATCCTACCTCGTGCCTTGATATATCAAAACCCCAATGAAATTGCAATCTACAGACTTGTTGATCCACCCCCATACAAACAATGCTTTGGAGTTTGTCCTAAAGCTTCCTTAATCTGGAATACGTAATACTCCGCACACAATCTTATATTAAACAAATAAAATTGATTGGAATGGCAGTAAAACAATTTGTACCCAATTCCTACCTTAGAAAACGCTTCTTTACTGGATGTATGTCTCATCGATTTTCTATTTATTAAAATCCTTTCGGACATATTGGGCTCGTACAGTTTACCATTCCTGGCCTGTGTCAAGAACACGCATTTCAGATTCTTAATTCCAATTAAGATTTATAGTAATCGACCATAGAAAATGAATAGACAGTATAAGAGAAGCGTTAATGAAGGTCCTTTTTACTTTCATAAAAACGTCACTTACACACCCAACAATACACACATTATTAATCCTTAGGATTGGCATGCACGCCAACGAGATGCTTGACCTACATACCAAACTAATAGCGTCAGTTTATCATGATTAAAAGGAGCTCGTTTGAGCTCAGGGATTTGGAAAAGGAAACAGAGGAAGGAATAGATCATGTGAAATCAGTTGGAAAATCAGCAGGATTTAGGTCGAGATATTGGACAAGTCCGACCAAATTATTAGAATATGAACCTCTCAAAATATATATGGTAGGACTTTAATCGCAGGATTTGCTCTCACTTTTTTTCCTTTTAAACTGTTGGAAAATGAGAATAATGAAGAACATGGGATATTATACACCAACTGTTATCCTGAAGTAGAATGTGACTTTTTACTCTCCTACAATGAGGACACAAATAGGCAAATACATAAATGAAGAAGAAAGTGACAATGTTCTTTTCTGCACTACTACCAGTACAACAACTACTACTGCTACTGGTGCTAGTCTAGATACAATTGTCTTGCAGTAACCCATTTTTTAATTCCAGCACAAACCTTGCAATGAGCACTTCAATCTTTAGACTCAAGTACAACTCACATGCAGGTGTTCTATAAAATTTCTAATTCAGTTCAACAACCAGCAAAAAAGGAGAACGTACACGATTGCCCACGCTCTGCTTAGTTAGTTAGTTAAAGAAAGAAATAAAATCTAAAGGACGAAGTAGGGAAATATGTACAAACGAGAAAAGGAAATCAACTTAAAGAACATAATACGAGTAATAGCGAACAAAGGATTCACAGGAACTCAGAAGGCGCACCCATGATAACCGAACTTTCTTAGGAACGTGCGTTCTGAAGTTAGATGAGATTTTTTGGCATAATGCATTCCGCAGAATGCCGCATCTGGGTCAACAGAACTTTTCAAATTATGACTCTTCCAAGTATTTCTTATCCCAGCCAACATACCAGCCAACTCAAATTGGAACACTAAGAACGACTTACGTAGTTGTGTCCAAATCAGTATTCTACTATGCAGCCATCTTATTCCAGTTACTCAAATCGAGGGACGAAGAAAAATATTCAAAAAGAAATAATTCCCGCCCCCCTTCTTAAGCGCTATACTCGCCAAGAAGGAAAAGAACTCGAAACATTTTCATTAGTTTTCGAAATATGTCTAGTAAAAGAGATCTCAAATTCGGGCTCTTCAATATTAGTTACAATTGGAACAGAAGAACGGACAAAAGGCAACTAACTAGATTGATTGAAGAACAAAAGGATGGAATTCACAATTTTCTTTCGATATTCTTAAGTACCAGGAGATTCAAGACGCATCTGATACCTCTCCAGAGATATCATTAGAGAAGATACTAATGTCAGAGAATGCTTATAAAAGCACTCTTATAATAAAGTTTGACGGGCGGTTGTCCTTCCAATAACTATTCCGCACACAGGCAATAGAAACAGGTTCCCTGTGGGGCTTCAAGGATTTAATTCAATCACGAATACAGTTTTTCTAGTGCTGCACTTAAATTACGATATGACTTGTCCTTGACCACTTCGTTCGATGACAAAGTCACATGTGTTCAAGTTTTCAATTGATTGAAAGAGTGAACTAAATCACCCAACGAAGGACCATAGTCGTAATCCTGAAAATCATGATTTCAAGTGTTGGTTTTCCTTTTTTAATGAAACAGATTTTGTGAAACTGGCGATAGGAATTTAATATTCGAAATGTAATTCGAGTTGGTAAAAACATCGTATTAAAAGGCGAGGTTTCACATGCCATAACACTTTTTCAACACTTACGACTTTCAAAGGTTTTATGAACACAACACCAACGTATCTGTCACGGTGCAATGAAAAACTCTTTTTTATACAACCATAAAAGGTTTATAGCTAAGCCCTTTCATATCCTTGGTAACCTCCATGTCGGGCGATGTGGAAATCTGTTTTTTACTCGTTTTTGAGTTCACTTTCCCAAAATGCCATAATGTAACCATTGCATATGTTGTGTAGGTGGTAACGAGTCTCTCAGCAAATGAATTATAAAACTAAGTTTATAATATAATTATTTTTTCAATATTGGGTTGACTAAGATGATCCTGCTCATTGTTTTCGTCATGTTTTTGGCTAGGACGGTGATATCTTTATTAGATATTTCCGGTGTTCAATTTTTGAAAAATTAGTGACAGGTGCTTTCCAAAACTCAATTTTACGTCATAAAAAGCGTGCCACATAGGTACAAACAAATGATGACCTGACGGTCCAATTTGGATACTTCCGTTCTCTCAGTTTTTGTCGGATCATTAAAGGTGGATTAGTGCTACCATGATGAAGTAATACCTTTATAAAAAAACCCCACCCTGTTTTCGAACAAGGAGAATGTGATGGTTTTTCGCGTTCGATAACGATATTGCGTATCATGATTATGGTCAGACAGTGGACAGGGAGTATTATAACGGATATGGTATAAAATCGGGGGGTGGGAGCGAATATAAAGGGCAAAGTCTCTGCTTTCAACCCGGCGAAGGCCAGGACGTTCCTTGTCCCTGTTCAATCCAAGTTGACATGGAGTCTTCACTTGATACGTTGATCAGGTTGGTTTGTGTTTTTGAGATGTATTTGAAGTAGATGGAGTTGCAAAGCTTGGTGAATTTATAGAAAGAACCTACATAGTTGAAGTAGTCTAGGGGGAACGCGTTCTTAGGAAAATGTTCCACAAGTTATTCCTCTTGTTACGAAGAGTGCGAGGTGTGCGGTTGTACCATGGGGGCGATGAAACCGAAGACGTAAGTCGAGAATAAGGACATATAAAGATATGGCGTAGTAGATCTCCTTGTAGAGGGTGGCAGTAGCTGATTCTACCTCCAGATGATCAAAGCGAAATGCGATTTTCCTAAGATGCGGTGGAAGTTGTAGAAAAAGCTGTCATCAGTTGGAGAGGGCTGGGCGACGTGGCCACGATGTAGGGATAAGAGAAGCGAGGGGTGGAAATGGTCAATGGTTAAGAGGGCGTGTGGGCTAGGGGCAACTGAGGAATTATTGGGGTCCGTTGTAAACACGAGGTCCAATTGTCTACCCATATGATTTAGAACATTTCTTATTTGACGGAGGCTAGAGTTGGTGAGACCGCCAATAAAAAGACGTTCGTTGGTACTTGTGGGGTTAGAGAAGTAGAAGGATTAATCATCTGCCAGTGACCATTGAAGATGAGGGAGGTTAAAAACGCCAAGAACGACGATATCGTCTAGGGAGGGCCTTAACTACGTTAGGCGATCAATCGCTTCTATTGCAACCTCGCATGACACGATAGGATGTGAAGGGGGTATATAGAAGCAAATAACGAACAACGCTGGTTGATTTTTATAGCGACATAGTCAAGGTTGGGAGGGTGAGAGATAGTAATTAGAGATGAGGCGAGTCTGTTAAGAATGGCATGGGGAATCGGGACATTGACGATGAACATTGTCATCCCGGAAAACGGTAAAGGAGGAAGTGAATAGTTCTACTGTTTATACTCGGGATAAGGTTGGTCTCGGTCAGAGCGTATATATCGAACGAGAGGGTATGTGCCCTACGCAGAGACGAATGCGTTTTGGAGCGGCGACCTCTGACATTCTGATAGTAGATTGTTAGGGGGAGAATATTGAGACAAGAGAGATAATCTAAAAGTCCCTGTAAAAGAAAACTTACCTTTCATGCATCTCTTCGCATATAATTTCCTGTAAGATTTCTTGTCTACGTTTTCAGGAATCCCAAAACCTATTCGGTACCTACAGTTGCCAAGCAAATTCCAACTTTCCCACACCTGCACCGCAATCCCCACCCAGCATAAACATATCCTACAACAAGGACATTAATGCTTTCAACGCATTACATGAAAATTCCTGAAAGATTCTGTTCACACATCTAATGCATCATTAGAATTCGCTGGAAAATAATTCGTTTGCATACATGTATTACAAGTAGGAAAACTATTCCGGCACCATTGTTTGCCAAGCAATTTTGTTCCTCATGTGCACCCTTATCTTCCCACATGCACGTATCTTGCAGACCCTTTGTCCAAGGGGCAAAAGCAATACGGGCACCTAGCGTCTAGTGCCATAAAACCGAATTCCTACGCATGTAAACATGCATAATATCCAACCAATGATTTGTTTTCCCACTAACAAACAATTTCCAATTCCTTTCTCTGCCGCAACGAATTTTCCTGCATATACAAATGCAAGCAAGGGATTCGTTTTGGCCACCGACCCAAGATACGATATACAATTCTCATTGTATAAAGTATTGTAATACATTAGCACTTCTTTCGAATGGCTATTCATATATTTACACAAGGGCATCACTCATCTAAGACTTTTATGATGCCCTAGTCTCATCTTTTCTCTTACCACATTTCTTCGAAGCGTCGTCGTCTATTTATTTAGACGCGATGCACTTCATAGACAACGATCTTCTCGATCCCTTTGTCCTTGCCGCCTGCCTACTATGTTTTGTCATTACCTTCGCGCATGGGTAAACAACACAGATCTGAACGATCACACACATACCACCATGATCTCCATTGCGAGATCTGGTTTGCTATTCCACCAAGAGAGACCTTACGTTTCTCTGGTGGTAAGTAAATACATATCCTTAGTGGAGAGGATATCTACCACCACACCACAAACTCACCCCAAACGAAGGTTTTATCGCTGAGTCAAATTACATCCGCAGACCAGCACGGTCGTTGTCGCTCCCGCTCTCCGTTGCGCGGCGGAGAAGCATATATATACAGAAGTCGGGTCGTGAAAGAAGTGTTTCACCGTGTTTTTTTCTGTGTTGTCCTCTCCGTATTTTGGCGTTCGGTTTGTTGGCTTCCGAGCGATACGTGTCGGAACTTTAGTGACAGTCGGATGGGGATAGGAGTGAACAGAGTGTCCGTGTTTGGCACAATGCTCCTAATCCCCACAGGGTCATTATTGGGAGAGGTCATTTTTTTGTCAATATATTGACGGTAAGCAAAGAGATCTGTTGACACTACGTCTGGAAACATGTTGAAATTTATATGGAATTTTATAAATAGATTGCGAAGGGTAGGAAGGTCGGTAGGAAGCCTTCCTGCTGAATGGAAACCATGACGCTGGTTTTCGTTTTATTATCAAAGCAGACAGAGCCGGATTTGTCATGGAGGTAAGAAAGATAGAGGCGATCATTCTCATAGGTCATTTTGTTTCTAAGTTTGGATAAGGCGTACCGATTATCACATGAATTGATGGTTTTCTGTGTGAGTTTGACGGGTGGAGGTAAAACGTGTTGTTGTCTTGCTTGTGGATTGTATTTATTATGTATCTCGCCGGCTGGTACCAGAACGTCTTGGGACCTGTACGTTGTGAGCAGTAACAATCCCATGCAAAAACGAGTTCTTTAGTACCGGGCAAGGGGCAGTTCGGATGAAGTAAAACCCTAACCGATTGGAATGGTTCAAAATCTTTCTTGTTTCTGAATATCGAGTGTTCCATCCAATTTTTTAATACGATCTGCTCCGAAAGCACCGGGCAAGGGGCAGTTCGGATGAAGTAAAACGCTAACCGATTGGAATGGTTCAAAATCTTTCTTGTTTTTGAATATCGAGTGTTCCATCCAATTTTTTAATACGATCTGCTCCGAAAGCACATCGACACCAAGGGTTAGACGGATCCATTTGAAAATATTTGTAGTTCTACTTACCTACCATAACTTCTCAGAACAGCATTTCATCTTTTCTTTCTAGTTTATCTGCCAACAACTTAGTTTACATAGGTTTAAGGGATGTTGTTCCAACTGAAGCTGTCATTTTGAATAAGTTGAAGATCCCTCATTATGCAATAGATGTAAGTTATTATTTTTATTATTTATTGGCCTATAGGAACCCGGTAGTTCATGACCTCACCGACCCGACTCCGCCATCGTTCTCTGTCCTGTGCACTCTCCTTCCACGCTTGATCATCGGATCCGATCTCCTCAAGGTCAAACCTAACATTGTCCTCCCATCTCCGTCGCGGCCGTCCTACCGGTCTCTTTCCCGTTGGTCTACCGTCAAGAATTCTACGCACGGTCCTATCGTTACCCATTCGCGCTACGTGTCCGCCCCATCTTAATCTTCGCGACTTGATTACTCTCACTATTGTAGGTTTGCGGTATAGCTCTTCCAATTCGTGGTTGTGGAGTTTCCTCCATTGTCCTGCCTCCTCATCATATTTACCGCCAAAGATACCCCTTAGGACTTTATTCTTGAATACGGGGAATTTGTTTTCGTCCCGTTTTGTGAGACCCCATGTTTCGCATCCGTATAGAGCAATCGGCATGGTTATGGTTCTATAGACACGGAGATTTAAATTACGTGATAGCGTGTCAACTAGCGTGGCCGGAGCGTCATCATCATCATCATCGGCTCTACAACCGGGAACCGGTCTTGGCCTTATTTAGCAAGTCCTGAGGCTTGTTAAATTTTCAATAATGATTTGTTTTTTTCCGGGCAAGGCCATTAGTCTTGCGCCAAAGTGGTCGGAGTGTAATCTTTTGTTAATTTCCTTCGATATTTCATTACTGGCCGACAATATTGTTCCCAGATATTTATATTCTTTAACTTCTTCAATGGCTTGCCTCTGACTTTTATTTGTGTTCCTTGAGTTCCACCTGCTCTCGCCGTAATCATATATTTTGTTTTGTTTTCATTTATTTCTAGGACCACCTCTTCTGCCGCTTGCATGGTGATTTCACAGTTTTTACTTACGGTTTCTAACTTATCGCCCAAAACGGTGATGTCAAGCGCATATTCGAGCATTTGTGTGACCCCGTTCATGGATGATCCGGCCATGTTGTCATCTTGTACCTTTCTGATGACATACTCGAGCACAAGGTTAAAAAGACATGGTGAGAGGCCATCTCCCTGTTTTAGTCCGTCCCGGATTTCAAATGGTTCTGAGAGGTGGTTTTCTATTCTAACTAGCCCTTTGTTTTCGTTCATGCAAATTTAAATGAGGGCGGCATCTTTTTTCGGGATTCCCAACTCAACTACAATATGGTAGAGTCTTTGCCTTGCAACTGAGTCGTAGGCTTTTTCGAACTCAACGAACAGTTGGTGAACCGTCTCCTCATATTCTCACTTCCAGCAGTTGCTTTATTGTGAACATTTGGCCGCACGTTGACCGGTTCCTACAGAATCCGCATTGGTAGTCTGCCAATATGTCTTCTGCGTACGGTGTGGTTCTCGCCACTATGACATTTGTTAGTATTTTGTATGTGGTTGGGAGCAGTGTTATTCCTCTGTAATTTTCGCAGTCAGATCTGTCGCCTTTTTTGAAAATGGAGACGACTATTGAGGTTTTCCATTCTTCCGGAGTGACTTCCTTATCCCATATTGTTTTAATCAGTTGGTGGATCTTTCGAGTGGTCGCCTCTCCTCCATGCTCCACAAGCTCTGCCGGTATGTAGTCGACTCCGGGAGCCTTGTTGTTTTTCAATCGATTTATTGCGTCTATAACTTCGTTGAAAGAGGGCTCTGGGATCTGAGGCTCGGCTGCATGTTCGTCTGGTGCGTTTATTTGTGGTTGATGGGTGCGCACATTGAGCAGGTTTTCTAAGTACTGCTTCCATCTTGTCACGATATTGTTTGTTTCTGTGACCAGACGCCGTTTACGTCTCGAATTATTTTGGCTTTCCCTCGGTAGTCATTTCTAATTGAATTTATGCCGACATACATACCTCTGATGTTCTTTGCTCTGGAATTTTCTTGGATTTTTTTGATCCGAGTCTTCTCCCATTCGCGTTTATTGCGTTTGAAGAGTCTCATTGTCTCTTTCCGAATCGTCGCGTATCTTTTTGCGTTGATTTCATCATATCTTTCTAAGTGGATCTGTGGCGTTTCTAACAGATACACACACAATACACAAGCAAATAATGAAGAACACCGAACGAAAATCGAATAAGAAAATGCATCAGAACCGTATACCATAGCGATAACATAACAACTCCACATCAGTGGAGTGTACTTGAGTTTAGAAATTGAATTAGTACACGCGGCCAGTCGTCTGGTGTGTTAAGCATTGGTTCAATTTTTGGTGATTCTAACTGTCACAGCGTCAGTTCGAATCACACGTTCTTCACTATCATCGCAAACGCTATAGATCACTTTGAGACGTTCTTCGATCTTCGCCCTGTACTCATCGTCAAACCGAGGTTTGGACTTAATTGTTTTCTAAAATCCTAATACCTTTTGGGCTGTTTGTTTGATTGTGTCTCTGATCGATGTCCATTTGGTGGCCACACTATTGGCTTCCTCTCCCTCACTGCTCCCATTCTCTAGGATCGTAAATCTATTCGTTAATTCATCTTGATACTCAGCCCTTTTGCGCAGGTCTTTTAGTTTATCAATGTCGAACTTTTTGCTCGTCTCCCGTAACTGCCCATGTGGGCTTGCTGCGAGCCGACTTCTGATTTTGCCCATCACTAGAAGATGATCGGAGTCGCAATCTGCTCCTCTACCTGATCTTACGACGAGAAATTGTTTGGGAAAATGAATCACATTCAGTTCAATTGAGCAATGTTCAATTACAGCCTTTCTAACGAAATGAAGAATATGATTCCGAATCCACCCTATGAAAAGGTTAGAATCCCAAGCAAAGGGTTAGCAGCAAAACATAAGACCACCATGTAGTTTCTTGCTACTAAAGCTATAGGTTGTCATCTTATTTGCTCTGATGGTCTATTTTTCGATTTTCTTTGGTGCTGTGGTTGCGTGATCGTGTGTATCCATTGGAATCGCCGCACAATCTCTACAGAAAAGTAATAGGCAGAATAAATTGTGCGTATATTCCAATGAGAAAATTGAAAGCCTTGTTCGAGTGTCTTATAAATTTCGCCGAGTAGTTTTGAATCTCATCAATCAATCAATCATCATCACCAATCAATCAAAACAACAGTGGGCCTTTTTCCATAATACACGCATATTTATATGGATTGCTTACTACCCTTAATCAATGTTTGTTACCCTTGATCGACTCCTGTTATTGTTAATCAATGCACATTGGTGACGGAAAAAGAGGGAAAGGATTTGGAAAATAGGTAGCGGTTAAATAGTGGTCATTGGTATACCATGTTATGGCAACAATTCAATGAGTTCACTATGCCTCGCTGATTAGTAATGAAGTTTGAATACGTTGTTCGGCCGACATGCACCGATTTTTCACTGCAGATTAACTGCAGACTTTAACATAAACACAGAGAATCGGTCTGCAGCTGAACACAGGTTAACTGCAGACGTATAGATAAACACAGAGAATCAATCTGCGGCTGAACCACACGAGTGTTTAAAAATACAGTCCGGTCATTGTTCCTCCGTTCTCAGAACTTTTACATTTACTCCAGAGAAACTACGTCTTAGATTTCAACTAAACCGTCTGCCGATGTATCGCAAATTGTTCGAGGTCTGGTGTATAATTGCCCTTCACAAAACACTCTTCGGCAATCTGTTGAAGAAATGATAATGAGTCGTATCTCTTCTTAAATGGGTCAGAAATATCCGAAAATTTAAATACAAACCCGTTTCAAAGTTATTAAAAATATCGTTGTAACCGTTTGCCGGTTGCTGACGATAATTAGATAACCAAATAATTTTTTCAGAGAAATTGAATAAAGTAATTAAATTTATGTAGTCGAATTGATTCACTAGTATACCAAAAAAAGACGAGACTTATGAATGCAAATCTAAAATGTTATTTAATGATGTAGAAAGTGGACATAAAAAGAAGAAGAATTGTGTTTTCCTTGCAGGACGGTTGCAAAACAGATGAAGAGTTCTTTTAGAATCAATAAGATGAAATAACGATTTGGTGTAACAAATGTCAAAGAAGAAAAATAAACTTTAAGTAAAGAAATCATCAATAATGAGGCATTTAGAAAGTAAATATACTTTTTCTTGTTGTTATACTCTCTGCATAAAGGAAACTCATTTTTAACTGAGATATTGTCGACTTTCACACACTCGCATTATCATTAACGAAGGAATAAAGTGTATAAGTCTACAAGTAAGCTTTACGGATTTACAGGGAAGGTTATTACTACTAATTTATGAGCGTCGTTAATTACGTTCAACATTTGCAGCCAACGGTATGGTGAAGAGCCATAATTACATTTTGTTTTTCAGTATATGGCTTTTATTAAAATATTGACAAAACCTAATTTGATAGAAGCTTTATTTTGTTTTCATTTGAAAAAAAAACAACTGAATGTCATCGTAGGTTAACTGGGCCTAACTTCATCAATTTCAACCTGCGAATACTGTGATATTTTATTTCCTGGCCGATTGAAATCCGAAGCACGAGTATTGTGTTTCTATGTTTATATATGTGAACACACAGCAGAGAAGTTGATGTTACACCTAACTTAAATCAAACCATCAAACACTTATTCAATTGAGCTACCCGCCACAATGATTGGAACCACTTAATGTGAATTCCTCATGTATTGTGCTATTTTAGATAGATGGGTAAGCCAGTGAAAATGCAAAAATCCGAATATCATCATCATCATCGTCGGCACTACGGCAATCCAAATATGTTTCCCAGGAAATAGAACCAAAGAGTACAAATACTCGCATTTAAATAAACTCTATTGTCACAACAAAGGTAAAGATGACCTTCACGGCACAAGTAGTGTCTCCCACAGAATAAACAAGTACGTGAAAAAGATGATGGGAGATTTATAAGAATATCTTTGCAATCGGCGATCACCAATAGACCTTTGGAACTTATGATTTACAACTTGTGATTTGCTTAAGTTGGGAGAGTGAGAAGTGTATGTCATAAGGCGAGCGCGGTCACTAGGAGTTGCCCGCTAATAAGGGTTAATGTCACTCTGGCTTTTTTTTTTAAATCGATTTTTTCTGCTTAAATTATGCTTTAGGATCTTAAGATTTATGTACACTTGCCCCAAAGTCCCAAATAAAATTATTAGTACCCTAGAATCCAATCCGCCGCAGGCAGATCCAACGTCACCGCTCGGGCGACAATCCGGTCGAGCGATCTTGTGTTGTGGCGATACTGCTACTCAATGTTGGAGGACCCCGGCCCCACGTAACCAGTGTTATCCAGTACTAGAATATTCGAGAAAGTCCAAAACAAAGTACTACCATATTCTAGAAAGTACTGGAAAACTGGAGACTATGACCAGTAGAAAATTCGAAGCTGTGGAACGGACAGAAACGAAACACCGAATCAGAATGAAGAAACGGTATAAATACGTCGCACGCAGATCAGGAAGACAAGTAAGGCGTAAGGCGTAGATCGTTAAGTGTACGGTAAAAAGTAACGGTTGTTATTAACGGATTAATAAAGTCTTACATTAATTCAAAATCCATTTAACGGCTCTTATTTATTAGAAATAATTAATCCAGCGAACCCTAAACACGCAACAATATGTGTATATATGTCTATAGACAGGACTTACATTTGATTTGTTGCCGTCCCCTGCGGACAGCGGAAATTGTTGAATTTGTCCATAAATTGAAAAGCATATTTTTTTCTTACCCAGAGAATGGGACAAGAGAAAATAATGCAAACCTTTGCCTTGCCCAAAATGCCCAAAATTGCGGACATGTAAATTTTAGGTACCCATTTTCGCATTTTTGTTTTGCTCTTTAATCTTGAACGGAAAAAGAAATTATTAAAACATCATCTACATTTAGTGAAAGACTCCAATAAATTCAATTTACTTTAAAATTTAATTCACGTTAATTTACTTAAAAGTACCTTAAAATTTAATTCACTTTACAATTTAATTTACTTAAATTATGAGCCCAGGACAAGACAACGGGGAAACACACTGGGAAGCACACAGGAAAACATAACCCAACTGCAGACAAAATGGACGGCCAAAGTTCAAGTGCAATGAGCATACAAATGCTAACAAGGGAGAACTACGACACCTGGAAACTTAGAATGCAGGCCCTCATGAAAAAGAACAAAACGTGGGCTCACGCAAGCGGTGAAAGACCGAAACCAGGAGCTGCTGAGGAATTACCAGCGTGGAAAGACGAGGACGCAAAGGCGAAAGCCGTTGGGGACGCCGAACTCAGGCAAATCAGACACTGTGAAACAGCCCGGGAAATTTGGCTGAAGTTGGAAGTAATCTTCGTTTCAAAAGGGCTGGCGAAGAAGGCATCTTTGTGGAAACGCCTGATGGGTCATCGTCTCAACGAAGGCGGAGACGTACGATGGCACGTGGAAAAATTCTCCGACATGGTCGACAAAATGTCCGAACTATCCGTGCAGGTCAGCACCGAACTGCAATCCATCATGCTTCTACACAGCCTGCCGGAGAGCTTCGAAAATTTTAGATGCGCCATCGAGTCGAGAGACGAATTACCCTCGCCAGAAAACCTAAAAATCAAAATCCTCGACGAAAGTGCGACAAGAAGACAACGCAGTCAAACCGAAGACCAAGCAATGTTCGCGAAAAAAGGGACGCCGTACAGGAAAAGAACCACAAACAAAGCGTCGAACAAGCCCGTCGAAAAATTGTACGACCAACGTACCGGCGGAACATTCAGGTACAAATGCCACAGATGTCGCCAAATCGGCCGCAAGGCCATAAACTGTCCGGAGAAGGTCGAACGAGGCGCGAAACATCCCGTCAACAAAGAAAAAGCCACCATCGGCGAAGACATCTCCTTTATGATCTCCCACACAAATGCGGGCTCTCACTTCGCAGGGAACGCTCAGAAAAACGACACGTGGTGTCTCGACAGTGGATGCACTTCACATCTGTGCCACGACAAGGACGCATTCGAGCAAACAGCAAGTGCTGGAAACCTGAGAATTAATCTGGCAAATCACGGCTCCACCGACGTTAAGGCAAAAGGAACCGTTAAAATCGCAGCATCTGACGGAGACACGTACCCGACCTGCGAAACAACCTCATCTCGGTCGCAAAGATCACGGACGCCGGAAACAGCGTGACGTTCACGCGAGAAGGAGCCAAAATTGAAAACAGCCACGGATCTGCGATCGAAAAGGAGCCCTCTACTTCCTCCGCGAGCCCGGAAAAGAATCGGTCTGCGCCCTATCGACGGGGACACGCAAGTCCCCAATAACCATTTGGCACGAGAGATTCGGCCACCTGAACTGGCGCGATCTCTTGGAAATGAGCAAAAAGGGGATAGTGTACGGAGTCAACCTTGAAGACGACGGAACCAGGAATGCGTGTGAGATCTGTTCGGAAGCGAAGATGACAGCGCTGCCCTTCGGAAGGAAGTCGCACCGAAGTAAAATTTTACTGGACATCGTCCACGTCGACGTATGCGGACCGATGAGGGACGAATCAAGGGGCATAGCCAGATACTTCCTCACGCTAACTGACGACTACTCTCGTTGGACAGAAGTAAGGTTCCTACAAAGGAAAAGCGACGCCCTGAAGTTCTTCAAGGAATTCAAGGTTCTCGTCGAAAATCAATCAGGACGAAAGATTAAATGCGTGCAATCCGACAACGGACGAGAGTTCTGTAACGAGGAATTCGACAAGGTTTTGAAGCGAGGGGGGATTGCGCGAAAGCTCACGACGTCGTACAACCCCCAGCTAAATGGAGTAGCGGAGAGGAAAAACCGCGCGCTCATGGAAATGGCGCGTTGCATGTTGGCGCAGTCGGGGCTCCCAACTTCGTTTTGGACGGAAGCGATCGCCATGGCGAACTTCGTGAGGAACCGATGCATTACGAGGACGCTTGGAAACAAAACCCCTTACGTACTGTGGCATGGAAGACGCCCGAACGTGGGGAACATGCGAGCTTTCGGAGAGACCGCATATATGTTGGACAAAACTCCCGGGAGGGGAAGGCTGGAGCCGCGAGGCATGAAATGTGTTTTTCTCGGATACGACGAGTCGACTCAAGGGTATCGAGTATGGGTACCAAGTAGACAAAAGGTGACCACGACACGAGACATCAGATTCATCGACATCGATGTAAGGACGGGAATGCACGACAAATTGCCGTCGTCTCCGCCAAATCCAGATCGAGATTTGAATCACAATTCCGAGGGAGCATCACTGCCGAATTTCTTTGAACCTCGCCCAGGTGGGAACCACGACGAGGAATTGAGAAACGAGTCGCAGGAACACGACGACCTGGCGGGGGAAGGAGACGACCCCACCGAATCGATCAGAAGAGCTCCGGGCAGGCCTAGAAGAATTCTCACCGGACGACCCGGTCGCCCCCGAAAGCAGTACCAGATCACGCTGGAGGACGAGGACCCTCGCGGATCGAGCGGGGACTCGTCCGACCGGATCGTCGACGACGAGGAGTCGAACACCCCGGACGCCCTGGAGGCAAATATGGCCAGCCTTCACTCGGAGGTCCCGTACCGGCAAGCATTGAACGGACCGGACAAAGGACGCCATCGTCGAGGAAGTCAAAGGCCTAATCAAGAACGACACATGGCTGATCGTGAATCGACCCAAGAACCGAAGCGTGGTCGGATGTCGAATGATCCTCAGGAACAAGTGCGATTCGGGCGGCAATGTCGAGAGAAGGAAGGCACGACTCGTGGCAAGGGAGTTTGCGCAGCTGCCCGGGATCGACTTTCACGATACCTACGCTCCCGTCGCTCGCCTGGGGCCCAAGCGCCTGCTGCTCGCACTGGCGGTCGAGCACAACCTCAAGGTGCATCAGATGGACATCACGACCGCATACCTGAACGGCACGATCGAGGAGGAGACGTACATGGAACTGCCCGATTCACCAGCGGAATGTTTGAGAAAAATCGTCGCGACACAAGACAAATCCGGTGTCGGGAGCTGCGCCAAGGAAATGCTGAAACAACTTCAGGATGGCGATAAGGTTTGCCGTTTGAGGAGGGCCTTGTATTGCCTCAAACAGGCCGGTCGACAATGGCACAAGAAACTGAACGGGAAGCTCGTGGAATTGAATATGACGCTAACGAGCGCGGACCCGTGCGTTTATCGCCTCAGGCGAGGGGAAGAACCGTTGATAATACTGCTCTACGTCGACGACAGTTTGATATTTTACCGGGATCAGGAGGACCTCGACTTCATCCGACGAGGCTTGTCGCAGGAATTCGAGGCAAGAAATATGGGGACAGCTCGCTATTGTCTGGGGATCGAAATCGCCAGAAGCGGAAATCAGATTACCATTTCTCAACCGAATTACATTCGGGAACTACTCTCTCGATTTCGGATGGAGGACTGTAACGCCGTCAGTATTCCCGTTGAATGCGGTTCGAGGCTCGAGAAGGACGTTGAAGAAGAGGGATCGCCAGGAGGTAGTCGGCCCTATCGCGAGCTTGTCGGAGCTCTGAATTACTTGGCGATCGCCACAAGACCGGACATTTCGCATATTGTCAGTTGTCTCAGTCAATTCAACACTTGTCACAGCGAGGCGCACTGGAAGGCGACGAAACGCGTCCTGAGATATCTGAAGGGGACCGCCGACTTCGGAATCACTTACACGAAGAGCACGAAAACCTTGGAACGGTTTGTTGACCCCGATTGGGCCGGGTGCCCGGTAGATCGGAGGTCGTACACCGGATATGTCTTCACCCTGAGCGGCGCCGCCATCAGCTGGGAGTCGAGGAAACAGCGCACCGTCGCGCTTTCGTCCACTGAGGCAGAGTACATGGCGCTAACTGAGGCCGCGAGAGAGGACATATACATAGGGGGATTCCTGTCGGAGCTCAAGCTGTGGGAGTGCGAGATAGTTCCGGTGATAAACGACAACCGAGGGGCACAGCTGCTGGCCCGGAACCACACGTTTCACGCGAGGTCGAAACACATCGACATCAGACATCACTTCGTCAGGGACGTTTTGCGCGACGGTCGACTGGACATCAAACACCTTCCCTCGGATGAGATGCCTGCGGACTTCCTCACGAAGGGACTGACGAAAGACAAACATCAGAGGTGCCTGGATCTGATCGGCCCCGGAGGTTCCCCAGGGGATCGACCCGACGCTACAATCGAGGGGGAGTGTTGTGGAATGGCCCTAAGCTGCGTGCTCTATGCGATTGCAGCGCCGGGCCGAGCGTTGCGGGCAATAGGAGAACGAACGCACGAGTACTTCTGTCAGAAGAATAGAAGCAGCAACGTGCGGCGGCGCTTAAGATTGTCTTTACCGATTTATAACTACATTGTACAGTTTTCCCATTATAATAAATGATCCATTTCAGGCGAGAAGCCGCCACTTTGTTTAACACACTGCTACAACCATTACTATAAAATTTAATTTACTTTAAAAATTAATTTACTTTAAAATTTAATTCACGTCAATTTAGTTAAAAGTGCCTTAATATTTAATTCACTTTACAATTTAGTTTACTTAGAATTAATATAAAATTTAATTTACTTTAAAAATTAATTTACTTTAAAATTTAATTTACTTTAAAAATTAATTTACTTTAAAATTTAATTTACTTTAAAAATTAATTTACTTTAAAATTTAATTTAGTTTAAAAATTAATTTACTTTAAAATGTAATATACTTTAAAATTTAATTTACTTAAAATTACTTTCAAAAAACCCATCCTTCGAGTAGTTTTTGAGACCGTGGTGACCAATGTGAAAAGTATGGATCGACGAAAAAGGTGTTTAAAGTTTTGATAAGGTTTTTTTTAATGCAATTTCAATTTTCAGGTAAAAAGGTGGGTTACCTTTTTATGCTGTAACACTTTTATCAAATTATTTTCGGAAAAACGGTTTTGGAGACTTGTTCTACATACTATAACCTATCAAAATATTTAAAAAAATAATCGAGTTCTTAAAACTTCTTGATGAGAACCTCCCTTTAATAAAACGAAGTCGAATCTTTTTGGAACACACTGTAGTGACGAAGAAAGTTTGAAACACTACCAGAGAAATGATTATTCATACTTTGTATTCACAAGTAAAAAATTAAAGTATCACTGCGACGAATATATTTATTTTGCCTCTAAGATCACCTATGCAAAATTATACTTGCGAAATTTGCCGTTTTCTCCAAAGTCTCACATTACATTCCGTTTACATTGAATTCGAATCGCATAGCTTAAGAGATTAGAGTAAATTGTTTCATCTATGAATAATCTACAGCACAGCTACGCGAAGCAAAAAAAAATGAAACACTAGAAGCCACAGAGGCCTTCGAAGAGAAGCAAAGGCCCGATGATACATGCCTTCACTTAGGTCCAGCGTAGACTTGTTTGTATAATTATAATTAAGTGCAACGAAATCCGACACCGAAAACTGGAAAAACACTCGCATCACTGACCTAAGCTATCATTCTGGTATAATCTTATCTTCGGCGGTCTACAGAGGGTGGCAAAAATATATGAGTGGGCTATAAGAACTGTCGTAGGTATATGGGTACTAACGTCTAGATGTAGTAGATGGGTACGATGCAGATATATAGGGAAGTCATATGGTAGGCAATGTATGAAACATCGGAGGAGGCTAAATACTATCCAGGCGTAGAAGAGATGTAGTAAATAGTGAAGGACGGCTCTGCAGTGTTTGGGTTATTCTTTCATCTTGAGTACATAATATGAAATAAAAATAAAAAGAAGGAAAAAATTGGCACATAATTCTATTTTGTCGAGTTCAAAAAACTCAACATTCACTCGTAAGTCGTTTCTTATTAGACCTACATAAAGGACAGCAAAAAGGAAGAGGTAAAAATACCCTCATTATGTGTATTCAAAACAAAGTTCACAAAGTTTACAGACACCGAGTCGCTTAACAAATGCCTTACAATGTACTTGCCTTCGTTTCGGTATACTAGTATGAGCGCCATTCCGATGGGCTCTCTGGATATATACGTATAGGAATAGCTACATCCTTTTCGTGGGATTATGTCTAGCGATAGGAAATTGTGTCCAGACGGATGTGCCTTCACATAAAAAAGTAGCGTGCGGTGTGTATTGGAGGGGGCATTTTGGACAAGGCAAAGGTTTCCCTTATTTTCTCTTATCCCATTCTCCGGGTAAGAAAAAAATATACTTTTCAATTTATGGACAAATTCAACAATTTCCGCTGTCGGCAGGGGAACAGCAACATTTCAAATGTAAGTCCTGTATCAATCAAATTATTTTCATGGACCGCCTCCCTGTAAAATTCATCGATGTTCACGGTCTATCTGTGAGCCCTTAAATGTAATTTAAACCGTACCCAGATAACCTGACTCTGAACGAGCTGTGTAAACTTACATCTCTCTAGAATGGGTAAAGTCTGACTATCTGCCTTCTGCCTTGATTTACTTTTTTTTTTGTTGCTATTTGTTTTTAGTTTTTTCTAGTCTACTTTATTTATGGTTGTTTTTTATGTATCGCATTTCATGCTATCGTCACATATAAATTGTGCTTGAGAGGAGGTGACTGTGGAGGCTTGATTGTAGGCCTTTAGACTCTTAAATGTCTATTAGTCTATAACTCAACCATCTAGGCACTTATCTACGTACACTCCTCCCTACGCTGAGTTTACACATATACCATGTATAGATGTATCTAAAAGATAGAAGGTACTTAAAGTACATTGACGGTTAGCTTTGGCTACATAGTGTCGTTGTTCCAATGTTGTCATGTTATTGTCGCTAGTTGATAGCAATGGTTTTATTGATTTTACGCACTTACCCGGACATTAATGGAGTTGAAGTAGTAAAGGTGTCGTCGCTATCGGTTAAAGCACCTTGTTTCACATTGATGCCGATGTGGTCTTGTTATTTAGTTGAATACTGCTGCACTCTACTTCCTGGAATGTTCACGTCTCTTGCAAGGGCTGTCTTGGTTAATTTTTACCAATCTATGGAAGGGGAGAAATACTCGCATATCTCTCTCTACCCAATCTTTTCCATGGGTCGATGCTTAATGGTAGCAGACTAGTATGGCTATTAATTTTTTCTTTCAAACTTTTCTCATCGGAGGACACGTTAAGCAAACGTCCTTAATTATATTTTCTTTGACTTTTTTGACGAAAACAAGATACGAATTGGTTTTATTTTTTGGGCAAAGAACTATTTTTCGCACTGTATTAATTTCTCTAATTTCATTTACTTCAAGGACGTATACACAAACTTATCCACATTTAGTAAAAATGATTTAATAATTTATCACAAGAACAACTTCTGTAAATTAAAAAATTAAAACGGAAAAATATAAAACAGATCTTTTCGCAAGTTCCCTATACGGTTTTTATTTATTTATTAAACTTCTTTTTTCCTTTTTTTTGTGAAAATTTGAGAGTGGAGCACAAAAAACTGCTTGAATGGTTTTTCTTTTGGAAAAGCTTTTGACGACGAGAAAACCTTTTTTTTTTATTTCCTTCTTCGTTGGTCGCTGAAAAACTATGAACAATGCGAATATGTACCGATATTAATGGCAGCGCACACACTTTTGGGAGACACGACAACCAGACGAACAAAATAACCCGGAAAATATATAAATGTACAGGTGAACTGTCGAATTCAAGTGAAACAATAGAAATGTATTTAAATTGCAGGAGTTGTCTATCGAATTACTGGAGACCGAGTAATCGGTGTTTACCCGGCCCAAGACCAAACGTCTGACCAAACACGATGAATACTAAGAGAAGAGAACCAGCGCCAGGCCAGCACCCCGAATTGTAGGGAGAGAGCCAAGCACTTTTAGCAAACGCTGCTCTGCTCACCCCCAGATTAGCTGTGTATTTGTGTTGGTATCACCCGTTGAATGGCAGCGGCCTCGAATCGGGTCGACTGACTCAGATCGCTTGCGATTGTGGGAGAGTAGCCCCATCGCACTGGAGCTCTCTTTTAGTGGGGAGCTTTTGCGAGAATATCTTTGTCAGAGGGATACCATTTGTGGGAGAAAGTCGGCGAGGAAAGCTTTAGACCACACATTGTCAACATGACGATAACGGATGTTACCGTGTCTCCTTGTAAGAATTCGTGGCTGTCGGACAATGTTAACAATTGTCAGCAAGGACCCTGTGTGTAGCGTCGTGTTGGATTGTTTCACTCGTCAATCTGATATCACATATTTGTTTCCTGAAACCCTTTGGGTTGTGATGGGTGAGGGAGGGCAAAATGATGTTATCCCCTCTCCTAATGCATTCAGACAGAAATGCACATGAGAGTTGAAAAGTAAACAGTTGATGGACAACCTCTTGTGCGAGGGTAGGTGTGCATGTGTGTTCATTGATATCGAACACTCTGATGGTATGTGACAACGATTGAGAGCAAACAATTGTCCTAACACCCCTAAAGTCTCATTCCCATGTGGGGGGTAATCATCGAAGGGAGCCAAGTGATTCTAGAGAGAAATGGCATCTGGATATATTACATTTGCGCCCCACCCCGCCCACTACTCGGTATCTGTGGAGCCATTTAGCATGACAACTACTGTGTCATTGCTCGCGTCACGAGCAATTTTACATCCAACTTTAAGTGGCAAATCACGAGCGGAGACAGAAAGATTATAACTTACCCTACGGGCGGTCGGCGGATTGCGCTTTCATTCATTTAGCGTTATTTTGTTATTTTATTTTATTGTGCGACCGCAAAATTTGGATGCGCGTCATTGCGGATGTGAATGAACTTGCCCCACGCTGTGCAGTGTCGACATTATATTTGGGCAAATCCTTTCGAACCTGCTTCCTCATCCCTAAGATAAATCATTTTCACACAAATTTAATCGTGATTTTGGTTATTATTTTTCATGCAAATTAAGAAAACACTGAAGTCTATAGATGATATTTTGATGGCGTTGTGGTTGTGGTCATCGCCGAATATTAAATAATATTTTTTATTATTTTTTTCTTTTCTTTTTCTGTGTGAGGGTGTAACATTACCTTGTGCTCACTATATTTCATGTGATTTTCTGAGACGTACCACGAACGATAGGAAAGAGATAGAGATGTGCGTTTTGTGGATATGAAATCACCAGTCCTTAACTATAAAAAACATTTTTTATTTTAATTGTCCGATACACAGTTGCGGCCCAGCGCTGCACACAAGAAAAAAAAATCTCAGACCGGCGACATGGCCGCAGCGCTGCAAGTCACATTTTTTAAACTTGAACACAAAGTTTCTTAAGGGGGTATTCTGGTCTAGACGCGCGAATTTAACGCAATTTTTGAAGTACTGTAAAAAAAAAAGCTATCAATATTTTTACTATTCATTTTTTTATAGGATGTTTATTAATATTTCAAGAATACAGTAAAAAAATTGAAATTGAAAGTAAAAAGCATTCAAAAACTTAGCAGCTGATGAAATGGGGGATCTCAAAAAGTACATGAAAAAAAAAAGTTTATTAATTTACAGAAATGCTTCTATCGTTGGAACTAAAAACAGTTGAAAAAAAAATTTATTTTTGTACCACTTTTTTTTAGTTTTTGGAATTTTGTAAAAATAGTTAACACTGAAATTTGGGGATGAGGATAGTTCACGCAATAGAAAAGCCCAAAAAGAAGACACATACTAAATTTGAAGTAAATCGGTTCAGTAGAACTTGAAAAATCGTGGGTATTGTTTTAAAAAATATCCCACACTTCATTAGCTGCTAACTTTTTGAATTTTGAATTTTTTGCTTTCAATTTTTTTTACTGTATTCTTGAAATATTAATAAACATCCTATAAAAAAATGAATAGTAAAAATATTGATTGCTCTTTTTTTGTACAGCACTTCAAAAATTGCCTTAAGTTCGTGCGTCTAGACCGGAATACCCCCTTAATCCCTAAGTTAAACAATGTTCACAAAACCTATTGAACATCGTAGGATTTTTCCGAAAAATTGATTTAAAAAAAATGGCATTAATTTGAACTTTTTTCTTGTCTTTTTTTTCGAAAAAGTCGTGTGAAAATCGCTTATAAAATCTATAAAAATCAGATATTACCACGGCTACTGTCCTTCGGAGATTCGTGGTATTGCTCCACGCATTTTGGCTTATATGCGCTCCACAAGACAATCCGACGGATCGCACCCGTTTGTGGTTCATCTCCCGAGGGCGCGAACATCCCTGCATCAGAACTCGTTCCGTTACAGAGCGGGGAAGCTGTGGAACTCTCTTCCCACGCGAGTGTTCCCGAAGCGTTACAACCTGCAACTGTTCAAAAAGAACTGCAACAGTTATTTGATGGCATCTCGGGGCGTCCACTCGGCGCTATAGGTTCGTCTCTCCCGAGAGAAGTCTAATAAAAAAAAAATTTAAAAAAAAAATTTATCAAAAAAATCCTCAGACGTTCACTAGAAAATATTGCTTTCAAGTAGCAGTTAAAATTTCAAGTCATCATCATCATCGGCACTACAACCGGGATCCGGTCTTTGCCTTATTTAACAAATCTCTCCACCGGTCCCGATTTCGAGCCGATGTCATCCAGTTTGGCATTCCTAGGCTCTGAGCGTCCTGGTCTACGTCATCCCTCCATCGCAGAATAAGTCTGCCGCGCTGTATCCTTCCATACATCCCGCCACAAAGGACTTTCCGGGCAGGCTCCTCTTCGCTCATTCGAGCTAGGTGTCCCGCCCACCGGAGTCTACCGAGCTTGATGTTTCTTACAACATTCGCTGCAAGGTAGATTGCGTACAACTCATGATTCTTGCCTCTCCGGAATCGTACTCCCTCACATACGGGGCCAACAATTCTCCTTAAGACCTTCCTCTCGACCGCGGCTGAGTTCAGAGTGCCTTTTATTGAGCATCCAGGTCTCGGATCCACAATGAGTACTGGTAAGACTGTGGCGGTTCTATGAACCGCACAAACCCCCGTAGGTCGATATGTCGTCGTTCCACCAAGGAACATACTCAGAAGTCCACTTGCTCATCTGACAAAAGGTGGCATTCATCCTGGAGTCCTCTACCCCACGTATCCACAGATACATGGGCCACAAGTTCCGAACAATTTTCCTACGCCTGCACGGCGATCGGAGGACATGACCCAGCACAGAAATTGTGTATCGATCCATCACCTGGATAAACACCAACGGTTGGCACAGCTGCGCCAGATGTCGAAAAACATCACATCCCCGGCGATAAGCGAATTGCCGGAAAACCAAGCCATCGACAAAATCGTTGTCCCTGACGCATTGTACTTCGCCTAAACAAAGGCCATTGCGGAGCAACAGCAATAAACGAAAACGCTGTTCCCATAGGGCAAAGTAAACACGGTCCCAGGATTGACTAATGTAAACTACACATTCGATTGTTTGCATAATCAGTGCAACAGACGTGTAAAAATTCTGGTGGACTCACGGACATCAACCTCCGCGCCTGAATGTGTGAGCGCGATCTTCCCTGGTGGAGAGATTCTCGATTGAGAGAAGGTCACCATCCAGGGAAGCGAAACGAGAAAAGAAAACTATGGGGTGAATGGAATCATCCCCAGAGAAGTAACCACAGTCTGCAGGGAGATCTCTAACCAGGAGGTTTAACGAAAACAATTCTTAACACGTGTCGTTTTATGTTGTATCAATTCTTGTGCCAAAACAAATCTTAACGTGTATCGTTTTATATATGACCAATCTGCGTAACGAAAACAATTCTTAACGTGTGTGGAAGTTCGTCGTTTTCCTTTCTATAGACTAATCAAAATAATGGTGTAAAAAATGTGTCAACAACAGCAACCATTGTAAACCAGACATAGTGCTTCACCTTAACAAAGAACACCAACATTGTAAACTGGAAGTAGTGTTTCGCTTTAATAAAGAACTAACGCTAAGGACAAATTCCGCTCCGTGTTTTATTGGTGCTACATCAGCTCCGAGTTCCGTTGTGTTTAATTTTCTCTTTCATGGAACGGTGTTCGGCGGAACACCCTCGACCTAAAGACCAAAATCCGCCTAAAGACCGTGGTCTTCTACAGTAGCAGCTTGGATGTTCTGGATAAATCTCGGGATTTAAAGAGCCTTGATAGACCATAGCAGGCTTTTTTGGATTTGATCAGCCCTTCGCGTATTTCTTCTTCCATATTGTTATCGGCTGATACTATTGACCCAAGGTAGTTAAAGGATTGCACTACTTCAAATCCGTGCTCCACTATCCTGATATTTTGACCAACGTTAGGCTTTCTCTTGGTAGAAGTTGCCACCATGTACTTAGTTTTCCCCTCATTAATGTGCAGTCCCAGTTTTTGTGCCGCCTGCTCGGTCTGGGTGAAGGAGTCCTGTGCATCCAATTCGGTTCTACCGATGATGTAGATGTCATCTGCGTAGGCAAGTATCTGGGTAGACTTGGTGATAATAGTCCCTCTAGTTGTGACGCCAGAGTCACGGATTGCTTTCTCCAACGCCAGGTTGAAGAGAAGGCAGGCCAGTCCGTCCCCTTGTCGGAGTCTATTAAAGAGGTTTATTGGTTTGGACAGCAATCCCGCTATTTTTACTTGACTACTTACATTGGTCATGGTCAACCTACAAAGTCGTATCAATTTGTTTGGAATGCCGAACTCTCTCATGGCATTATATAGTTCTACCCTGGCTATGCTGTCGTAGGCGGCCTTAAAGTCTATAAATAGATGATATAATGAAGTTTTAAATTCCAGACATTTTTCCATCGCCTGCCTAAGGGTGAATATCTGATCAATACTCAATACAAATACAATATCTGATTTGCCTGGGATGAAGCCAAGCTGATATTGACCAATGATGACTTTAGCGTATGGGGCTATCCGATCTTGTAGGATAAAAGAGAGTATCTTATAGGCGGTACTCAGCAATGTTATACCCCTATAGTTGCTGAACATACTGATATCTCTCTTCTAATGTATGGGGCAAATTATTCCATGACGCCAATCTTCCGGCATCTCCCCTTGCTCCCAACCGTGCACCACGATCTCATGAATTGCGTGATGTAACACTGTCTCGCCTTGTTTGATCAGCTCAGCTGATATGCCATCAGCTCCGGGGCTTTATTTGATTCGAGTTGTCTTATGGCTTTTAATGTTTCCTCAATGCTTGGTGACCAAAACATTTGGTCTTGATATTGCATTGGTGGAGTCTCCAATTCTTCTATCAGCAGACCATTTAGCAATTCATTGAAGTGCACTTCCCATCGCTCCAGAATGCCTTTAGGATCGGTGATCAGATTACCCTCTTTATCCTTGCAGTAAGTGCAGCGTGGTTTGTACCGCGCCATACTGCGGATTATTTGGTAGAACTTCCGCGCCTAGTGCGGACCTCCCTCTCTACTTTTCTCTATTTCACAGACAAGGTTCTTTTCCCAGGCACTTTTCTTTTGTCTGTGAAGCTTTTTTTCAAATCTTCTGAGCTCATTGTATTTCTTCTCGCGCACCCGCGTCCTATGAGACTGCTGCATTACCCGATATGCAGCATTCTTACGTTCAGTCGCTAGTTTGCACTCATCATCAAACCAGTTGTTCCGATCGCTACGACTATTGCCCAAGATGGAGTTGTAGTGCTCTAAAACGCCCTACCACCTTTTCCCCCATTCCTACATCCAAATCCCAGTAATCCTACATTAAAACCTTAAATCTAATCAATATCCTAAAAAACTTAAACCAAATCCAAAATTCGCAATAAACGAATCAAACATCCGTTTATCGCTTAGCGTTTGCCCCCACGGCATAATTTAATCAAAAATCCGAACTAAAATCAAAATTCGCAATAAACGAATCAAATATTCGTTTATCGTTTTGCATTTGCCCCACGGCATAATCTAAATTCAAAATCGAGAAATACATTATCTCAATCTGGTAAAATCCCTCATAAATTAAACAAACAAAACCCAAATTCCATTACATATCCGCACATGCACAATAGTTTCATGAGAATTCAGAAAACTGAATTCTTATCTTAAACACACATTGAGCATCTCAGTCAGTGTACCAAAATCGGGATTTGGTATAGAATCGTGCATTTTCGAGATTCAAATCTCGATTTGTTTCCCTTTATAAAGGAGCAGTAGAGTGATCCCGCGGCCGGCAGTATCCTAATATTCCTTGTGCCAGACGGTAGTAACTGAATGTACATCAAGCTGAGAAGACTCAGGAAATAAAATTTTCTAGTAAGTAAAAACCGAATTTCATTTTTGACTAATCCCCAATTTTCAAGCAACCCCTGCGGAGACGAGGGTTTGCGAAGACCGGAAAAAGCAGCAGAAACCAGGACCAACAACAGGACGTTGCTCTTCCCTCAGGCTCTGAGGAAGCACGGCGACGACCTCAGTAGGACGTTTTTCAGGGGCGGTCTAAGGGATCCCTTCTCCTTTTAAGGAGACACGCTCCCTGAACAAACTACTACAGCGCTAACAATGAAATCAAGAAGATTTAGATTGAACAAAGGGACAGAGAAGAAGACGCGTTTTAAGTGCGGGATTTTTGTAACTGACAAAAAGGAAAACTAAAACCGAGTGCGAAAGAGTATTCGGGGATTAAAGGCATTCGTCAAATAACTCAATTTCACCCGTTCGATTAGTTCATCAGAACATTGGAAGGCATTGGAAGATGACAAAGTGGTTGGTGTGATTAATAACGTCAAACAAAGGTAAAAGCAGCAACGATTTATTTGAAACAATATTGACATTGGACGGGTTTAATTCGCCGAATTCCAGTGAGTGCAACTGAGGAGTACACACCGCATGAATTATAATTCATCGAAATAAAGAGGATAACTGAATATTTTAATAGCAAGAAGCAACAGTCAACGGAAGGCCTAAAGGAATATCCGCATACAGTTAGAGTACCTGTAACCGAGAATAGTGAAGGAGAAAGACGAATGAAAACGGAGGTGAAACCGATAAACTGTTGTTCTCGAAGAAGCATATGTGTGATAACATTTCTGCACCCCACTTCAAGCAGCACAGGAAAGGGAATCAGAATTCACTAATGGATCTTCAACGCAACTAATTGGATAAACAAGTAACGAATATATTCGGAAACGCTTTCAACCTCAACTTCAGCTCCTGGTACCTCGTCAACGGTTTCACGTGTAATTATTCTAAGATCCGAATGAAATAGTTCATGAATTAAGCGAATATTATTGAGTTTCTTTTGTTTGCCCTGGAAATTAAATGAACATACAGTCCACTTTCTACACGGCACTACACAGGACAAAACAGTTGCAGTAATGTTATCCCACATTTGCTTCTTCGAGAATAACAGTTTACCGGTGGTTGAGCCCACGGCCGGATGGCGTTGTTGCAGTATAATCGAGTGGAATTTTTGTGACGTTTTGTGACGATGGATGAAACCTCGGTCCACTACCATACACCTGAGTCCAATGTGCAGTCTGCAGAGTAGCTGGAAATCTATCAAAGCCTACCAGCGCTCGGCCGGGAAGGTTATGGCCTCCGTTTTTTGGGATGCACATGGCATAAACTTCATCGATTACCTGCAGAAGGGAAGAACAGTCACAAGGGAGTATTATGCAGCATTATTGGACAAACTGAACGACGCAATAAAGAAAAACCGACTCTATATGGCGAAGAAAAAAGTTCTGTGCCATTACGATAACACGCCGTCACACACTTCCTTAAAACCTTGAAACTTAGGGTTGTTGAAAGCCTAATTGCCTCTAGCGCAAAATTCCTAAAACCTGACGTAGAACAATACATCAACAATGCGATTTGTGACCTTAGGTTTGACCTTGGGACGCAAATCAGGGCCTTAGATCATTCAACAGACATAACAAGAAGCATAAAACCCTTATCAAAAAATATTGATCTCCCCCTACAAATCTCTTCCCCCAAACACCCCCCCCCCCCCCCCCGACCCTTACTTTTGCCAAGGAGAACCCTTACTAAACGTACTATCAGCATTGGCCCACAAAATGACTGACATGGGAAACGAGCTCACTCTTATGCGAGTCGTGATCAGTGACCAAACTGATGAGATTGAATCTATATCAGTCCGGGCAGTTGGAGGTCAGGAAGGGGTCTCTGCTACGTCAAATAGCGTCTCATTACAAGCCCAGATCCAACATGCTCATTGTTTAACTACCGAGACACCGATCCTCAATTTTCCTCACACGTGTGTTGGGGATCCCCCCTTGGGTGAAACTAGGCCTGCGAACACTGAGCCCCCCCCCCCCCCCCCGCCTCATTCACCGCCTTGGATCAACCTGGTCCCTTGAAGAGTGGAATGCGAGGATTATTAAATTAAATAAAAACAACTTCTTGCTTTTACTATCACCGACATGTGACATGTCCACAAGATCCCTAACCAGCCCCCCAACTCATTTTGTTTTAACATCCCCTCTCCCTATGAATGGCTATTGCATCATCCGACAGATAGCCCTCTTAAACTGCGTAAATTTTCCGTTTTTAAAAATGATACTAATATCAACATTTCTCATATTCATGAAAAGAGCTCCACTCGTAAAAGTCCCCAGCCCTCGCAAAAATTCAACAAGATCCCCACCCAATACTTCTCACCAACGTAGTTTTTTACCACGACACAGCCGAACCTCCAAACCCACTATCACGCCATACCCCACTCCCACCGCCAAAGCAAGCAAACGGCCATGGCATACCCCCTTCCTCGACGGTACTTTTCGTACAGCCCGCCCCAAACCCACACTAGCCCCCTCTCGACCTATGCAAGACCACACTTATTATTATATGGAAAACTGACAACCACAACCTCTCTCATAAAAAGAAGTTTTCCTTCAAACCTCCCCCCAATAGAGTCTCTTTTAACCCTAACCCCACACTTCCCAACGCCTCAAAACCGCATAGCCCCACTCGCCCCGCTCGTCCCATAGCACCCCTCGCCACAATAACACCAACCAAATATCCCAATTTCATCAAAGCCCTTTCTACTAACCCATCACACCCGTCATTCTCCAAGTCCTTTTACTCTCCCAGCTATACACAACCATCTACTGTACCAGTTAATTCTAGCCACACTTTCCAGCGTATCACCACGAGAAATCTGACTCTGTCTGCTATGAAGGCAAAACGAAAACCAGTGTCAAACTCTCTATTCAACAGCAACGTTTACCCGCCGACGCCCCCAGTCTCCACAATCTAATCGTAAAATTCCACATAATTTTCAATTTATCCCTCACAAAGTATCAAATGACCTAAAAGCTTTCGGGCACTTCGTTCACTCCAGAACGTTATCAGATCTTCAACGTAGTAAGGCCGTCCTCAACCAGTTTTTTCGTCCCTAAACCCCTACCTACCTAACACCCCGTTCCCTCTATTATCAGAACGTAAGAGGTCTTCGCTCAAAGACTCAATCCATTCTGAAAAACTCCTCCGCCCTACCTGTCGACATTTTCGCTTTAAGTGAAACAAACTTAATCCCCAGCATTCATAACCAGGAACTCTTTCCCCCCACGTTCACCATCTTCCGCGACGACCTACTTAATCATACTACTGACCTCTTCTATTTATCATCATCATCATCATCCGCTGGCGCAAGGCTAATAACCTTGCCCTGAAAAACCAATTATTATAGACAATTTAACAAGTCTCGGATATGGAGCGCATACCAGTGGGGAGACTTGCTAAATAAGGCCAAGTCCGGATCCCGGTTGTAGTGCCGATCGATAAGATCATTAAGAATTGCAGCTTGTGCCTATACACTGACGATTTAACTTAATTTTTTTTAATTTAGTGAGAGCAGAACCCTCGTTTATTTCACTTAGTACAAACGTTAAAAAGAATTTAAAAGTAAAAACTTACGAACAAACTTAAAAAAAACTAGGGATTACAAAAATTAAGGCTATGTAGAGGGAACGGGAAACGTAGGGATTAGAGAATTCCTTAGACCAGCGTTTCACAACCCTAGGGCGGAGTTGGCCTTAAGAATGATATTGTGACGCATATGACAGTCAGTACTGGAATATTCGGGAAAGTCCAAAACAAAGTACTGGAAAACTGGAGACTATGGATAATAGAACATTCAAGATTATGGAACGGACGGAAACGAAATACCGAATCAGAATGTGGGGAACTGGTATAAATACGTCGCAGACAGCTCATGAAGACAAGTAGAGAGTAAAAAGTAGAAGGTCAAGCAAGCGATAAGTAATGAGTAAGAAGTAATAAGTGTGGAAGCGATAAGTACGGAAGCGATAAATGAAGAAATCGTTAAGTGTGCGGTAAAAAGTAACGGTTGTTATTAACGGACTAATAAAGTGTCACATTAATTCAAAATCGATTCAACGGCTCTTATTTATTCAAAATAATTAATCCGGCGAACCCTAAGCTCGCTACAATATCATCGATATGTGGGATGAAGCTGAGCTCCCTGTCAAATAAGTTTCCGAGGTTATGTATTGAGAATACGTATGAAATCTGCTGGTTTAGCAGGGAGTAGGAGCGTGGGGGTGGGGGTGGACGTTTGTGGGAGAAGGTAATGGAGTGACATTTGACAACATTGAGTTCCAGGCAGTTATTACGGCACCAAGTTGAGAAGCTGTCGAGGTCCTGTTGGAGAGGTGAGTAGTCGAGAGGAGAGATGATTGTTTTGTAGAGTTTGGCGTCGTCCGCATAGAGGGAGATGGATGGGTGTTTAATAACGGAGTCGACATCATTGATGGTGAGGATAAAAAGGAGGGGGCCTAGATGACTACCTTGCGGAACCCCTGAGGTGGAAAAAAAGGATCGGAAAGGGAGCATCTGAATTTGACACCGTAGGATCGGTCTTTCAGATAAGAAGATAACCATTTGATCAATAGGGGTTCGAAACGTAGGGAGGGCAGCTTGAAAAGGATGAGATTATGGGAGATTTTGTCAAAGGTCTTGTTGAAATCAGTGGTGATAACATCGACTTCGTTGCCATTCTCTAAGACACGGAGAGTATGGGATGAGAACTCGATCAGATTCGTTGTGGTCGACCTACCCGAAAGGAAACCATGCTGGTTGGGTGTGATGATGGATTTACAACTGAAAGATAACGCATTGTAAAGAAGCCCTTCGAACAGTTTGGCGATATGAGACAGTTTGGCGATGGGTCGGTAGTTGCTGATATCATTTTTAGGTCCCTTTTTATATATAGGGGTGACATAGGAGGATTTCCAGATGCTAGGGAAGGTCCCTTGAGAAAGGGATAGGTTGAAAATATTTGATATCGGGAGAGAAAGAGAAGTGGAACAGTTCTTTAAACATGCAGACAGGAGTCCATCGGGTCCAGAGCTGAACTCGTCTTTAAGTATGTTTAGTTTCTCCTCAACTACGTGACGTTGAATAAGTTTAGGGGTGAAGGGACCAAGGAAGAAGTCGGGCATGTCATTGAAATACGACCGATTGGGTTCGAAGGAGACGTCTGTGAACGATTTATTGAAAAACGACGCGAACAGGTTGGCAATAGGTAGGTGGTCGTTTGGCGTAGTCGCGCCATAAGAAAGGGAGTTAGGATAGGCGTCGGATTTACGTTTATAATTTATAAAGTGGAAAAAGGATTTGGGATCATTGATCAAATTGGATTGTGTTTTAAGAAGAAGTTTGGAAAATTTATAAAAGGACCCGAGATAGTTGGAGTAGATTTCAATGAATCGCATTTTGAGGAAAATGTTCCATAAGTTATTCCGTTTGTTCCGAAGATTGCGAAGATTGCGGCTGTACCAAGGCGGCGAAAAAACCGATGACCTGCGGCGAGAATAGGGGACATACGAGTGTTGCCTTTTATATTTCGGGATTAGAGAACAAAAACAAATATTGATCATCGAAAATCACTTTATTGTTTTTCAAAATATTCCCCATGAAGATCTATACACTTTTGCATGCGTTTGAACCAATTGTCGAAGCACTTTTGCCACTCTGATTGAGGTATCTCCAACACATGCATTCTGAATGCAGCAACTGCTTCTTCAGGTGTCGAAAAACGTTGACCTCTCAGTTTGTTTTTTACGTACGGGAATAAAAAGAAGTCATTCGGTGCCAAGTCAGGACTATACGGCGGATGACCCATCAAATCGATGTTTTGGGTGCTCAAAAATGCAGTTGTCGCAGCCCATGTGTGAGAGCTCGCATTGTCGTGGTGAAGAGTGATCCGTCTTCGGCGGTTGGTTTTCCTGATTTCTTGGAAGACAACTGGCAAACAAATGGTTGTGTACCACTCAGAATTGACTGTTCTGCGTTGTTCTAGTGGTACGGTTGCGACATGTCCAGTTTTTCCGAAAAAACAGGCGACCATTTGCTTGGAAGTGCTTCGTGCGCGAACAACTTTTGTTGGATTTGGCTCATCTTGAAACACCCAGACAGTCGACTGCTGTTTACTTTCGGGCTCATACGCGTAAATCCACGATTCATCACCTGTCACGATGTCATAGACGTGTTTCGAAGCACCGCGACCGTATTTTATGAGCATTTCTTTCGACCAATTGACACGAGCCTTTTTTTGGGCGATTGACAAATTGTGTGGGATCCAATGCGAACAAATTTTTTTGACACTCAAATGTTTATGCAATATTGAATGTATACTGGTCCCACTAACGCCTAAGGTTGTCTCAATCTCACGATAGGTCACATGACGATCTTCCAATATCAGTTCGCGCACAGCATCAATGGTTTTCGGAACAACAACTGATTTTGGACGACCTTCACGAAATTCATCTTGGAGTGAACTACGAGCACGATTGAATTCACCATACCATCGATAAACACTGGTCCTTGATGGAGCTTCATCACCAAAAATTGAATTAAGTTCATCCATGCACTGTTGCTGAGCTAATCCACGCTGTAAAAGTTGTAAAAAATAATCGCACGAAAATGTTGACGATTTAATTCCATTTTTGGGCCGAGATGAATCTTTTAAGTTACTGTAAACAACACAAATAGCGCTCGTATGTCAAAACGTTCTGAGTGCGCATAACCTCAAAAATGTCCAACTTTACGACAGAGCTGTCAATTGCCGGATTGCAACACTAGGGTTGCCAAATCCCGAAACATAAGAGGCAACCCTCGTATAAGGCGACGGCATAGTAAAGCTCCCTATAGAGAGCGGCCGTGGCATCTTCTACACACAAATGATCAAAGCGAAACGCAGTTTTGCTAAGATGCTCATTGAGGAGGCGGAAGTTGGCGTTGTGGAAGTTGTAAGAAAAGTAGTCAGGAGATAGAGAGGGCTGGGTTTCGTGGTCGAGATATAAGGATCAGAGCAGTGGAGGGTGATAATTATCGATAGTAGAGAGGGCGTGTGGCCTGGGAGCAACTGAGGACATGAGTGGGTCGGTTGTGAACACGGGGTCCAGCTGTCTCCGCATATGATTTGGGACATTGCTAATTTGATGGAGGCATGAGTCGCTGAGGCCGTTTATAAAAATACGTTCATTAGAAATAGTGGGGTTACAGTCGTAGAGGGCTTGGTCGTCAGCCGATGTCCATTGTAGGTGGGGGGCGTTAAATTCGATGATGCCAAGTTATACAAGATCAGTGAGTCACAGCTTCTCGACCTGGTGTGACGAATATTGATTTGTACTCAACATCGCTAAATGCCAATCTATAACATTTTCCCGTAAGCGCATTCACTTATCCTCACGTCCCTATACCCTTCATAACCAACCCCTGACCATTGTACAATGTATTCGAGATCTTGGGATCCTTTGCAACAGGGAACTTAACTTCCGCTCTCATATTGATGAGACGATCCGAATCTACCCTCGGATTCGTGAAACGAGAGAGAATTCTCCGACCCTTACATTACTCGATTCCTTTACCTTACCCTCGTCCGCCCATTGCTTGAATATGCTAGCCAGGTCTATTATTATCACTAGATCCATATCTGTAGAATCGAAAGTATTCAACGTCGCTTCCTTCGGTTCGCTCTCCGAGGGCTAGGATGGGAAAACCCCTTAATCCTTCCCCCATATATTAACCGCCTCAAACTTGACTATAACCTGCCCCCAGCCCTGGCCCCCTCGACATCCTTCTTATTGTGTCCTGGTTACCTTAAGTTAAGCCAAGTTAAGGTAATTCTTAAGCTCTCTAATTTGTAATTTAGATATACTTTGGATGTAGGTAATTGTGTTGCTTGGCTCCTCGATAGTAGAGTGGTTAGTATACCCGCCTGTCACACGAGAGACCGGAGTTCGATTCCCCGTCGGGGAGCCTTTGGCGCAAGACTAATGAATGACCTTGCCCGGAAAAACCAAAAACTAAATAAAGCCAAGACCGGCTCCCGGTTGTAGTGCCGATGATGATGATGAATTACGTTGCTTGAATTAAGCCAATAAATGGGGTGGTTGCCCCACTAAACTTACACTAAAGTTTAAACGGCATAGTTCGTTATACAGACGACTTTTCGAAACAGCAGATAGAAATCCAACTTCCGCACTTTTCTTCTAGCTTTGATTTTGGAAACATAAATTAATTTCAAAAATGGAAGCAAAATTTAAGATTGGTTACTTGAGGAACTTATCTGCGGTACTGCAATTTATGTTTATGTTTACTCTTAAAATGTGATAATGTATGGTAAATAAATAAGCAATTAAACCGAGCAAACATTCTAACAACGTAAAGAATTTACGAATTACAAGAGACAAATTCAAGCCCCAGGGATTCGCACCAACAAATTCTCCACAATTACCTTCGCTAATATTTGACTTACTCTTGCAGGATGTACACCATACGTATTTTATTGTTTGACTTCTTCTAATTGAATTTTGATTTAAGTAACGGAAATCCTTGAAGTTTGTCTTGTTATACTGAAATTCATTTTATGGTTCATACATAAGACAAATTATTTCAAAAACTTTTGATTGCCTAAAAACAATACAGCATCATTTTGGTAAACTCAACAAACGTGAATAGGTATGAAAATGATTATGTACACAGAATTGTAGTTTCGATTTTGTACACTATTAATTTTTAGTTAACGCCCGGAATATGTCCTTGCGTTAACATTGCAGGATTGTCGGACCACTGAATAATAGTAATTTTAATTGAATTGAAAGCCAACTTACTCAAATGCTGTGTACTCTGGAGTTATTTTATTCCAATATTTCATTCAGTTGATCACTTGTTACTGTGATAGCTATTAATGTCGAGGAATGAAATAGAATAGCTAAAACCATTTTCTTCAATCTGTTTAACCATTTACTAGGTATCACTTACTGACATTGTGGGGTACAATCCGTCATTTGCTACCTTAGAAAACCTGTCCGCCCAAACCGGTGCACATAACAAGATCATTCAGCATACAATCTCAATCTAATAATTGTAAGTGATTGTGCACGACTAGACAACTAAGTATGTCGGTTCATGGGTTCTAAAACTTAGCTTTTACACATTTTTATCGCTACAAACATTTTCGTGCAGCACGTTCGTTATAAATTTATGCAATCCGCTTGTAGGTGCATTTCCATTCACTCAATTGAAAAATTAATTTGCCACGACACAACATTTATTATATTTGCTATTCACTGAAGCCGTCCAAAAATAAACAATTAGTTTAACCAGGCCTGGCCATTCATCATCAGCTGTGGAACCGATGATCCACTTTTCTTTGTGAATGTTGTATATTGTGTCTTCGCTGCATCCAGATCCCGACTCAGAGAGTCGATTTGTCTACATCTCAGCTGGTGCGACGTAGATGCACCAATCGACCGAACACTCAAAAAGGAGGAAACAAGCGTACTATTGTGGCGGTTCTTTAAAGCTTTCCCAAAGAACCATCCATTTCTTTAAATCAACCTGCTTTTCCCTCACTCCATAAACCACTATACTTACCTGCATTCGAGCAGCTTAAGCTGTCTTTCAAATAACTTTCACCTGAAAGTTAAACCTCATCAAGGCATGCATCACATTGAATTTTTTTGTTTCATATTATATGAACCATACCATATCTCCATCGGCCCGGCTCGTCAGCAATTATAATAGATAAATACTCGTTGGTCGGCGTAATTGTTGACACAGCTGTAGCCGATGGATTTGCTACGGTTCATAACCATTTATTGTCCCAATTCCGAGGTTCGCAACACTTGCGACCAATTTCCTTTATCGGTTATCTACCGATCATGGGATTTGGGCAGGAATATGATTAACGTTAGACAATCATACCCTAGATCATGCCTAACGATGCTCCGGCCTGTAAAACCAACAAACACACAGTAGCATCACTGTGTTTATGGTACTTACCAACCGTCCTTGTTTCCCCTGGGCGAGATGTACGCTTGCTCGTCTGCATGTCAAATTCCTCACCATCATACCCATGTTCCATTTAATTAGAGCAAACAAAAGCCACCATAGCCTTGGCCATAGGCGAGCAAACCTTCGGTTCGCTTATCGCCACAACAAATCGATTGCCTGCAATGGCATAAGTCTGGTGCGATTATGTAAACAGCCGATGTTCCCATATAGCATCGCCTAGATCACAAATAATGTGCATCGCATCGTTTGAACCTTGAAATATCGTTTCTGTTTATTTCGGACACAGAAACCTATTTCTTCCTTCGGCGAACTTCGCCATCGCGTATCTCAATAATGTCTGCAGTTGATTACACCAGTCCATGTGTATTCAGGTGCATTTTCGTCGTTGCCGATATGCAGGCTGAAGGGCATCGTACTTGTCCTATACAGACACATATAGAATCCTCCGGCACCGATGTAATCCACCACCGTTGAATCTGGCGGATATGGATTGCATCGGGGAGTCAGATTTTAACATCCTAAGCGTACGCACTGGTCAAGTCGTAGTTCTCCAGCGGCAGAGTCGATCGCGCTGCCTAAGCCGAAGTTTTCACCTCCAGTTAACCGGGCGCTAAACTGTTAAGGAATATTGTGTGTATTTTTTTATTAAATTAAATTCAGCGGCAATCCAGCCGAACACTAATTATATGTATGTGCCGAAAACAGTTGCTGGTGTTGTGTATTTTTTAAGTAAATTGAATTCAGAGGAAATTCCGTAGAACACTAAGGGAACTTCATGTATATGCCGAAACGGTAATTGTAAATAAGTGGACAACTGAAACTTACAAAGTGTAAAGCCTACAGAGAAAAAAAAATAAAATCCAAGAATTGAAGGAAGGAACGTTTACCTGTGTTTTCTTTCGTTCGTGTTGTTTGCTTTTGGAGAACAATTTTCAGTGACGCGCAGTCGAGTTTTGCTTGTATACGCTAATTAAAGAACTTATTAGTGTTTTAACTTTTCCTCGGTGGGTATTTGCTGAACCCCACGCCCGTGCAGGCGTACGAGCAATTAACACCACACTATCATCCGCAAGACTGAACACTTTGTTATCCGTTGTCTCCAACAAATAATTTACGTGAAGCAAAAACAAGGTTGGAGCCAAAATATAACCTTGCGGCAACCCCCGAATTAACAGGATACAGATCCGAACACTTGCCGTCTACAACAACCCAGATCGATCGATTCCCGAGGAAGCTCTTCATTCAGTCGCAAAACTGCTGGGAAACTCCATATGGACGAAGTTTGCTCAGCAATACCCGTGCCAGACGCTGTCAAAAGCCTTGGAGATATCCAATGCGACCGATCTTGACTCACCATGCCGCTCAATCGCAGATGTCCATATATCGGTTATAAATGTCAAAAGGTCTCCCGTGGACTGCCTGCCACGGAATCCGTATTGACCATCATTCACAAGTCCGTTGCACTCTAAATACTTAATTAACTCGGCGTTGGTGACCTTTTCCATCAACTTAGATAACACAGACAGTAATGCTATCGGGCGGTAATTTTGTGGGAGACAGTTTTTTCCCGTCTTTGGGATTGGTTGAACTCGAGCGATTTTCCAGCAGACAGGAAAGGCCACCATGCATAAGATTAGCGGAAGGGTCTGCCAAGAACCGACGATAGTTCTGGAGCACAGTTCTTAAGGACTATTGCTGGTATTCCGTCCGGGCCGGTCCAGTTCACGAAGAGTGCCTTGAATAGTGCGCAGGCGAAATCTCACATCCCGCATAGAAGACCGTACCGGCGCGATCACAGGTGGCTCCAAAAGAAAAAGGAGTTTATGGGTCGTTGTGAGCTTTCTTCGCGGTATCAATCGCCTGGTTACACGCGTTTCCGAGAGTATGCAAAGTTTTGGCGAGACTGCTACCCAATGTTGGAGGACGCCGGCCCCGCATGAGGAAGCTCATAACCAGTGTCAACACCTCCATTATAATGTATGCAGCTCACGTATGGGCAGGAGCCCCACAGTATAAGTCGTACATGAATGTGAATTCAGTTCATAGGCTGGCATCATTAAGAGTACGCTGTGCATTCCGAACGGTATCCGAAGATGCTATAAACGTTTTGGCCGGGAGAACATCACTTGACATTGCAGCTAAAGAAAACGCTGCATTGCCTAAGGTCTCCCAAGAGAATCGTCGGAGAATGTGCTCACAATTAGAGCTCTCAAGCCTAAGAGAATGGCAACGAAGGTGGGATTCTTCCACCAAACGATGATGGACTCACACCATGATACCTGATATAGAAACATGGGTGGAAAGAAAACATGGCGAGCTGAATTACCACTTGAGTCAGCTAATATCAGGACATGGAGGCTTTCGGCAATACTTGCACAAGTATAAGCGGGTGAATCAGCCATGCTGCTTATATTGCGAAGACAAAATACAACATGCGGAACACGTACTCACAGAGTGCGTGAGATTCGACAACGCACGAACGTTTTGGAGAGACATATGAGACGGACAATTACTCCGGGAGGAGTAATAGAATACATGCTTAGTTCAAAACAGGCATGGTCCGTAACAAGTTGTATTCTAGGTGACATGATGCAGCAGTTGCGACGCGACGAGCGGAGTAACAGGTAAACTCCGTCCCGCCCCGCGATGGAATATCTAAAAGAAAGTTCCCCGGGGATCAACGGGAATATATGCCTGGCGGGAGGTGTTTTTAGTTGGTAAAACTCCGGCCCGCCTCTGGATCGGTCAGAGGTATCTTTTGAAGATTTCCACCTTCCTACCAAAAATAAATAAACCTAGTACAACTTCAAAATTACAACAACAAGAAACCGCGAAACTTATTTGTACCATCCAATATATATCCAATACCAATAGTAACAATTGAGCCATTTGAAACTAGCAATTGATCAGATGCGGACAGAATTCCTCAAGAGAAAACGAGTTGTCAGAATAACAACAGACCATATTTGTATACAATGTCTCGCAAAAAACTCCGGGAGCTTCATTGAAAAGTTTTGATACATCCTGATCTATCTTATCATCCGGACCTAACACCAAACAATTACCAACTCTTTTTTATCATTGCAAAACTTATTAAACGTTGGCTTATACATGTATTTGTGGGGAGAAGTGTGGTGCGCCAGCGTACGGCGCTGATTCACTTCTCATCCCCAGAAATGGAGCAAAATACACAGATGTTAGTCCGAGAAATAAAACGCACGGTTGTTTATTTTTGTCTCTTTATTGTTATTTTTGTTTGTTTTGTGTTATGTCGAAAACTATATTTATGTCACATTAAAACTGCACTGATTTGGTGGAAATTAGATGGTTTCTTCTATTTAGTTTATGGAGTTCACAAAAGGGTAAACGCAATCTTAAATTATCCAATGAAAACGATTTAATAACGTGTATCCCTCAAGTAAGTTGAATTTACACTTGGATATAACTAGGCACATGACACAAACGCATCTCCGCAGCGCCACGGAGAGCGGAAGACGCACCGACCGGATCGGTGGTTGGAATACGACTTTCTCGAGGGTTGGACTCTAGCTCTTGATTCATGTTCGATTCGGTGGTGGTGGATATCCTCTCAGCTAAGGATATATTTTTACTTACCACAAGAGAGACGTAAAGTCTCTCTTTGTGGAATAGAAAACCAGATCTCGTAATGAAGATCATGGTAGTATGTGTGTATGAGTGATCGTGAAGATCATATTTTCAACTCATGCGCGAAGGCGATGGAAAAACAAAACAGGAAAACGGTAAAGACAAAAGGGACGTGGAGATCTTTGTTTATGGTGTGCATTACGGATAAATAAATAGACGGCAATCCATCGAGGAAATGTGATAAAAGAAAAGATGGGACGAGAGCATTATAAAGGTCTTAGATGAGTGATGCCCTTGTGTAAATAGACGAATGGCCATTAGAGAAAGGTACTAATGGATTACAATACTTTATACAATGAAAATTGTATATCGTATCTTGGGTCGGTAGCCGAAACGAATCCCTTGCTTGATTTTATATATGCAGCGTAATTCGTTTGTGGCAAAGAACAAAATTGGTGATTGTTTATTCTTTTAGACGAGGGGTCGTGGTCGGGTATATTCAAGCTGAACAAACAAGCTGCCCGACGCTGCTTTGCCCATTGGACAATGGAATCGCCAGCCAATGTGTAAGACATTGTTGTACACATGTAAGGCTGGGAATAGACAACTCAAGGTTAAGATTCCCTGATTATGCGGTTACATTATATGTGAAGCGATAAGTTTTCTTTTCAGGGATATTGTGTTTGGCCTTGGTGAATTTGTGGTGAATGTTTAGACAGTGCACCGGCATGGGCACTAGGTTCGCTAAACTTCCACTTAAAATTGGGGAACTGCGGTCGATTGTATCCCTTGCGCTGGAAGTCAACTTAGTTCATCGACACTGTCTAACAAAACGCCGAAAGATCTGTATGCACCAAGGAAAACGGGAACAATTAAAACGCTTTGTTATGTCTTTGATGTTTTCTGCTTTTATTGTTGACATTAACTTTTATCTATTCCAATTTAACACAAGTTTCCTCTCAAGAATACATTTAATTCCACTATTACGGATGATTGACTTAATGTTCACTTAACCTCTTGTTTTCGCATTTCATCATCATCATCATCATCGGCACTACAACCGGGATCCGGTCTTGGCCTTATTTAACAAGTATGAGGCTTGTTAAATTTTCCATAATAATTTGTTTTTCTGGGCAAGGTTATTAGCCTGTTTACGCATTTACTGATATATTAATTAATGTTCATTTAACGTTTTGTTTCCGCATTTACTGATATATTAATTTATTGGGCACAAGCGCCAAGAAGGAAACCGAATTGGTAATTTTTACGACCGATTTGAAAGGGAATCTAAAGTACAATTTAACGTCAATAAACTGACTGTGTGCACTCCAACTTGTATGAGCACCTCGGCGGAATGATTTGGCTTTATCACTAGGGATGAAACTCGACTTTACCAGCACGTCACCGAAACGTGTATCCGCTTGCGCGACTCAAATCTGACTCCTCGTCATGTGTGTACACGGTGAGGGATGATTGTTGAAAACTCTTTCGCGTGTGGACGCAGCGGTGGTTAATATCTGACTCCTCGATGCTATCCACATCCTTCAGATTCGTCGGTGCTGGATCACATCGATGTAGGAGGAGCGAAACGGATCAACTTGACAGCAGCCAATGGTGATCGAGAAAGGGGTTAAATGGGAGGATTCCCCATATGTCCGTATAGGACAAGTACGATGCCCCTTAGCCTGCAATACAGACAACGATCGGCCGACACCTGATCAAACAAGTGTACGAGCATATTGGGCTGCAGGCATTACGGTCATAAATCGTCGATGCCACACGCCTGAGAACGGAATAGGTTTCTGTATCCTAAGTAAACAGAAACGCTATTTCAAGGGTCACGATGAGATGCACATCGTGTTTACTGAGGCGTTAATGATAATGCCTTTGTAGGCTATACATTCTTCGGTGACGATAGGTCCGCCGAAGATTTGGGTCTTGTTTACATGACGGTGCTGGTACACGAGTATAATGGCGAGGAATTAGTCTTGCAGATGTGCAAGCGTACGTCTCGCCCAGGGTGGCCATGGACCAGCGGTTGGTTAATAGCATATACACAGTGATGTTACTGCGTGTTTGTTTAGTTTGCAGGCCGGAGCATCATTAGGCATGGTCATGGGTATGATTGTCTAAACGTCAATCATATTCGTGCCCAAATCCTATGATCGGTAGATAACCGATAAAAGGAATTTGGTCGCAACTGTAGCGAACCTTAGGTGATAGGAGTAATGTATGTTTATTCATTGGCCATTGCGTACAGCATCAATTAGCTTGTACGCAGATTGCCAACGTCCCATCGGTCGGTGTGTCGGATGTGTTGTTTGTGTTAAAACAACACTGGAAATTTCTATAGGCGGCCAGCAATGGCTGCACTGTAGATTGTTGTTTGTCGACCGATGACTTGGTGATGAGGGTGAACAAGTCATCCACATGTAAGAGACAATGCTTCTTCGCACAGAGCATTGGCATGTGCATGCATTGGTGTTGGTTACCTGGTGAGGTAATGCGGAATTAGCTTTCGGGGACATGATGGTTTGTATGCAAGCATGCCCCGGGGTGAAAATTTGATGCCACGGTAAGATGGTAATATTACCGTGGGCTTATGTTTTCAGGTGGAAGGTGATGCAGAGTAGGTTACGATGCTCATTTGCAGGTAAGTAGAAGGCAGGTAATTTGTGGAAATGGGTGGTTCTTTGGAAATGGGTTAAAGAACCCCCACAAATTCTTTTCAGAAGATAGTTGTGATGGGTAAGTACTTGATAAATTCTTTCAGGGAATTTATGAAATGCATTGGATGCATGGATGGAGGAATTCTTATGGGGAGTTTAATGCAATGCCTTAGGTGCAATAATTTCTTACGGGAAGGAAATGTTTACAGGAGTGCTGGTGCTTGAGATGCAAAAATGGGTTGCGAATATGGGGGGTTCTTCAAGTGGGCTTTAAGAACCCCCATATACTTATGTATAAGAAATTATCATCAAGAGGGGATTGTGGAGTTTTTTTTTATTGTGAGAGGCGCAAATAAACCGAATTCCTTAGAATGTCGCCACGGAGCTGCCTGGACCTCTCTCCTCCAGTGATCCACCTGTCTCCTCACCTTGTATTGAATCGCCAAAAAATTTAATTTTAGGAACCATGTGTTATGTGATAGCCGTATAGACGTGGACCCATGGAGGCATGTACAATGTACCAAAAGATAGCTGGACAGGCATATGGGCACGTATATTGGGCCGTTTCTGGGGAGGGGACTAGTAGAATCGCCAGAACTCCCCATAGTAAAGCTTTTAAGCGACGCTACACCCTCTGTTTGTATTCATTAACTTTTGTATTCTCTCGTTCGTCTATCGTCCCCCATCCTAAACCAACCAAACTTTTATTTCTGTGCTCCAATCACCCCCCCCCCCCCACCATCTACCTGCCTTCAGACCGAACGACATAATATGAGTGCATTACCTCACCGCCCTTTCCAACCATGGGTATTCGTGTCCTTGGTTACAAAATCAAGTTTTGCCTCCAGACAAATGAAAAGGTCAATATGCAGATTCACTTTGATACGCAGATAGACCGATAGGCAAATAATAAGACAGACATAAAGGCAGACAGGGAGAATACGTAGAAAAATAATAAACAGGTACGTGAATAAATTTAGATTATTAAGTTAGGTACGTAGATACCTTAAATTAGACACGTTTACCATCTATACTGGCCTTTAGATAGGAAAATGTAAATATATCACATATAGGTAAACATCCCATATAGACAACCATCAGATAATCAATCCCCTGGTATGAATTCAGCACCTACTTTGAAACAACTATAAGTATCAAACAGTCCATGAATTTAGTGCGTTTCAAAAGATCTCTTTCCTCATTCCACACTCCACCCAATAAGAAGAATGCCAGTCTATATAGTGTTGCATTTGATTTTGTCGCCTATTCACTTGTCTCTATGCCAAGAATGTGCCCAAAAAATATTCGTTACATCCCCGAAAACGTCGTTTTTTGCTTGAAACTCAATAAACATCTCAGCATCCGGTAAGAATAGTTCAAAATACGTCACAACCCCACAAATTTAGTATAAATGACCCATGTATATAAATTCCCTCGGATGCCTCACCGAGCAAAAATATTTATTTTCGTAATAATCACAAATTCGTCGGCGAAAAATATGTTGCTCGGCCCCACGGAATGTGATTCGTCTGCCGTGGCACAGGGAAGACGTCGAAAGGAAGTATCGCTCGAGGGACGAAGTTTGGCCAATGTCGGGGCCGCACTACATCATGGCACTTAATTGTTGCTATGGCGTCATGGTGTTTGCTTTGCGTGTTCGATTTCGATTTGCGACATTTTTATCGCCGCTAAGGGAAATACTGGTGGTGGATGCCGAAGTTGTTCTATAAAAGTTCTCTGGTCTCTCTCGGTCGTGCAACAATTGATGAGGCCGCATTCTAGTGCGCAAATACAGATCAACATTCACTCGGTACTTGTTGTTTGTTGGATGCCGCATTTGGGGACAGAGTAAATGTCGAACGTTGAGAGAAATACTTTCCGACTTCGTGAGGAATTCAATTTGTTGGAATGACATTTAAAGAAGCCCAGCGCAGGCAGATCAGAGTCTGCCTGGAAAAATCTATAAAGTGAATTGAAACATGAAACCTAGAAGCTCACCACAAAGAGAGCAATTGTTTGGCAAGTTAATGCATCGGTTTGTGGGTTGTTTTGTGATTTGAAGTGCATAGGGTGGAGGTGGGGTTACTGTACTTTACAATGTTGTTGACTTGTATTTCGTAAGTATAAAAGTAACCTTCGCAGCAGGAAACCTTTGTGTTTTTCACAGCTCTACGGCTTTCAAGGTCTGTTTGAATAGTTTTGGTCTTTTTCGAAAGTGCTAGTAGAAAGAGTTAGGGAGTGTTATTTACATTGAAATGCACTTTACTCCCAGCATTTTTGTCAGGCAGATCGCAACACTGCTAAGAAAAAGTCCTTAAAATACTAATTTGATCACCCCTAGTCTTGGTTGCCGCAAAAGTTCACCCATAAACGGGGGATTATACTTGACATCCTCTCTGGGTTAATGGAAACGTAATCAAGATAAGTTTTGACACTAAAATACCACTTTTTAATGATGCGCACCATCTAAAAAGTTTATAATTACTCTTTTACTATAGTGAAATAGAAAACTAACAACAAGAGAAGAAGAATAAACCAAATTGAGGTGATTCTTCAGATACTGCATAACATTTATTTTTAATCGGACTAACTTCTCATTTATTTGTTTACTACAAGGTGGGAATATAACATTATAAAGATATTATGGTTAAACTTATAAACAATTAATTAGACTTAACATACCTTAAAAACCTTAAGCTTAACTATGAGAACAAAAGTTGGTGTAAGAGGTGACTTTTGAAGGCAAAGATAAAACAAGAGTAGACAGAACATAAAACGAAAGAACTTAAGATTAGTAATGGAATGTGCGGATATTGAAGAGGGAATAAATTACGAGGGTCTAATGACGAGGGAGGACTGAAAAAGTTCTAACCTCAACGTGAAGATAACAGCACTCGTCAATAAAAGCTAGTTAATGTAGTTGTGCATCTTTTGACAGTTACTGACCAAAATTTCAGCCATTTTGGACCCGTCGTTTTTATTTGAGTCGTTATTTTCTTCTTTTTTTTATCATTTTTTATTTCTTGCTCTTATTATAATTTACTTACTGACAAAAACGATTAAACTCTAGCGTCTGGTATCTTATTTTCTAACTTACTGGCCCCTAAGTTAAATTTTTTTTTACACTAACGCGCGCACAAAAGGGGATTTTGAAGTACCCTCAAATGTCAGAGCACAGTGCGAGCGGATGGAGAGGAAGTGGATAAGAAAAGAGGGTGTCGATGTAAATTTGTCTTGAATGTCTGGACATCACAACGGCCAGGAAACACATGATCAGGCAGAACATTCGTGTGGTTCGGCCAAAGAATGACTTTCTATATCTATTTGTGCGCCTAAAGTCCACTTTCAACGTGAACTGGTGCGCATTTATAGCGTTTGAAATAAGAGTGAAGAAGATCGTGTGATTCGAACTGACGCTATGACAGTTTGAATCACGAAAAAAATTGAACCTAAGCGTTACCCATCAGACTACTGACCGTGTTTAGAATTTGATTTTTTAAACTCGACTATACTCCACTGATGTGAATTGTTATGTTATCGCTAGGTATACGGTTCTGATGTATTTTCTTATTCGATTTTCGTTCGGCGTCCTTCACTATTTTGCTTGTCAATTGTGTGTATCTGTTAGAGATGCCACACATTCACAGATTGACGGGTATCGCGGGAAAATGTCTGAAGGGGCGGAACACATTCACCAAGTTCAGTTGAGCAACGACCGTGGTAATATCTATAGAAAAGAGATAGGCATGCTACGTTGCGTCTGTGTTCAAAGGCCGGAATTGATCGACTTACGGCTGGGTCCCCAATAAGTTTCACTGCTCGTTTTTGCATCCTGTCGAGCACGTGTAGTGCAGTTTTGGATGCGCCTGACCAAATATGGGTGTTGAACTCCATTTTTGGATGAATATACGCCTTGTAAATAGTGGCCAGGTTGGATGGAGTGAAGTATCTTTTGCATCTCTTAAGGAATCCCATACATTTGGCTGCACTTTTCGCAGCTTCAAATATGTGATCATTCCAATTCGTCGAATTAATTCGAGTGCCGAGGATTGATAGTTCCTTGGCTTCGTCGATGCAAGAGCCGTTCATAGACAGTATATTTACTTTGGGGTTCGCCTTTGATGACAAGAGGCAGCACTGAGTTTTTAAGGCATTGAATTCTACTGTTAGATAATCCTCACTGATATATCTTGTTGAGGTCTGAATTCAATGTATCAAGCATAAGTTGCTGATTGGTAGTGATCTTCGAAGAGTTTGGACGGGGGTGTTCGTATGAGTATGAGAAACTCAACGTGCTACCATCAGCAAACGAGTGAATTGTGTTGTGAGTAATTGACAAGAGATCATTTATAAAGAGAGTTGGTGAGAGTACCGTACCCTGGAGAACACATGCATTAATTTTATGGGAGACAGATTTGACACCATCAAGAACCACTTGGATTGAACGGCCAGAAAGATAGTCTCTTATCCATTGGATCAGGGAATTGTCCAGTCCATATCAATGCAATTTTGACAAAAGGGATGGATGCCAAACTCTGTCGAAGGCTTTTGAAATATCCAATGCGACTACCTTGCTTTCACCGAGGTAGTGGATGGAGTGGGTCCACTTTTCGGTAAAGTACGCCATCAGATCTCCTGTGGACCTGTTGTGGACCAGTAGAATAAGACAAATGGAAGAGTTTCCGCAGTGGTTCGGCGAGTGAAGAGGAACATCTCTTCAAGAGGATTGGGGGAATGCCGTCCGGACCAGCGGATTTGTGCGCGTTTAGCTCTTTGAGTGCGTGGGCTACAGTACGCGTTCGGAAGCGAATCTGGCTGTTGCTTATGCTCAAGTTGAGGTTGGACTGATGTGGTATCACGCAGCGTTGAGTTGGCTGCAAAATGTGCAACAAGTAGATTCGCCTTCTCTATTGCAGTGGTGACTGGTTTGTCATCGTTTTTGCATCCTGTCGAGCACGTATAGTGCAGTTTTGGATGCGCCTGATCAAATATGGGTGTTGAACTCCATTTTTGGATGAATATACGCCTTGTAAATAGTGGCCAGGTTGGATGGAGTGAAGTATCTTTTGCATCTCTTAAGGAATCCCATACATTTGGCTGCACTTTTCACAGCTTCAAATATGTGATCATTCCAATTAAGAGTCGAATTAATTCGAGTGCCGAGGATTGATAGTTCCTTGGCTTCGTCGATGCAAGAGCCGTTCATAGACAGTATATTTACTTTGGGGTTCGCCTTTGATGACAAGAGGCAGCACTGAGTTTTTAAGGCATTGAATTCTACTGTTAGATAATCCTCACTGATATATCTTGTTGAGGTCTGAATTCAATGTATCAAGCATAAGTTGCTGATTGGTAGTGACCTTCGAAGAGTTTGGACGGGGGTGTTCGTATGAGTATGAGAAACTCAACGTGCTACCATCAGCAAACGAGTGAATTGTGTTGTGAGTGATTGACAAGAGATCATTTATAAAGAGAGTTGGTGAGAGTACCGTACCCTGGAGAACACATGCATTAATTTTATGGGAGACAGATTTGACACCATCAAGAACCACTTGGATTGAACGGCCAGAAAGATAGTCTCTTATCCATTGGATCAGGGAATTGTCCAGTCCATATCAATGCAATTTTGACAAAAGGGATGGATGCCAAACTCTGTCGAAGGCTTTTGAAATATCCAATGCGACTACCTTGCTTTCACCGAGGTAGTGGATGGAGTGGGTCCACTTTTCGGTAAAGTACGCCATCAGATCTCCTGTGGACCTGTTGTGGACCAGTAGAATAAGACAAATGGAAGAGTTTCCGCAGGGGTTCGGCGAGTGAAGAGGAACATCTCTTCAAGAGGATTGGGGGAATGCCGTCCGGACCAGCGGATTTGTGCGCGTTTAGCTCTTTGAGTGCGTGGGCTACAGTACGCGTTCGGAAGCGAATCTGGCTGTTGCTTATGCTCAAGTTGAGGTTGGACTGGTGTGGTATCACGCAGCGTTGAGTTGGCTGCAAAATGTGCAACAAGTAGATTCGCCTTCTCTATTGCAGTGGTGACTGGTTTGTCATCGACTATAAGCGATGAAATGGATGAAGAGACTGAGTTTTGAACGTTTTTCACGAATGCCCAGAAGTTTCTACTATCTGTGGGAGAGTGTAGTATTTTTTGTCTCACTCTTTGGTCATGCAAGAACTTGGCGCGTTGAATATACACATTACAGTCATTCCTAGCTCTCTTAAATCTTTTCCGGTTTTCCTCAGTATTGTTTGATTTATACAACCGGAAGCTCAACTCTTTGGCCTTGATGGCTTCTCTGCACCCAGAATCGAACCACATACCTCTCTTGGGTTTGATACTGTTTACTTTGTGTGGAATAAAGGTCCGCATGCCAAGTAGAATCGTATCTGTCAATGTGTCCGCTATAGAGTCAACATCGTTATGGAGGAAAAATAACGACCAATTTAACCTCCCAAAAAAGTCCTTCAGACCTTCCCAGTTGGTTTTCTCGTAGAACCATATTGTTCTTTTGGGAGCTTTCTCATTAACGTTACTGTTGGTTAGAGCAAATTTAGCTGACACGACACAGTGGTCTGAAGTGCCCAAGGGCGAAGAAACTCCAATTGTGTATTTGTGTGGGTGGGGGGTGAGAAACAGGTCCAGTGTGTTGGCGAAATGACCATATATATCTGGTACCCGTGTTGGCTCATTGACGAGTTGAGTTAAGCTATTTGAATCAGCAAAAAGCTTGACATATTGACCTTCGGATGTTGTTGTTCCGGAGTGACGATGCCACTGAGAGTTGTGCACATTACAATCACTCGCAATAACGATTTCAACGTGCGGATATAGGGTCAAGATCCTATCGATAGAATCAGACAGAGCATCAAATTTGTTAACGGACGCATTTCTATCCAGGTTTGGGCCTCTGTAAAGAAAGTGTGGCAGTTCCACCAATCCCCACTGTCTACTTACCGCAAAACCCCCATAACATTCAGCAAAAATCCTGATTTCGCTAATGCAACAGCATTAGCACCTGAAAATGCTTCACGCATCATATAGATCAAATCTATGATCTTACAAAATCCCTACAAAGAAAACTTACCTTTTCATGCAGCCCTTCGCATACAATTTTCCGTAAGATTTCTTTCTTTGCTTATCTGGTATTCTAAACCAATTCGGTACCAGATAAATTCCTGTAAACAAAATGATTCGGTTTGCATACAATGTAACCGTCATGACAGGGACCATAAATATTGCGTCGCCTATATCCAGCTTCATTCATGTGTACAATAAATCCCTTTCATACACATTGGCTGGCGACCTTTTTTTTCCATCAATAACCAACCCAAGCAGCTGCATATAATTAGCGCAATAGACGCTGAAACAAATTTCCTTAGCACGCATTGTGCAAACAAAAGAACACTGTCCTTCAAAGGTTTTCTGGCGATACCATAAACATCGTTTGTGGTATCCTAAATGCAATTCCCATGTAATGAGTTCCAGCTTATTTATTTAGCTGACCCTAATCACAGACCGATGCATTAGGTCGCTTCTCCTTTGTTCTTTTTCCCTAGCTGTAGGTTTTGTTTATCCTTGCTGGGATGCATTGATAAACACGAAAATGTGATCTTCACTCACACATACCACCATGATCAAGATTAGCGAGTGATCTCTGCATGAAATAATTATCGCTGAGTCTTATTACAACCACCGTTCGTGACGGTAGGTGTTTCTCCCGCACTCCGCAAGCTGCGGAGGAGCGTATAACCCCAGTCGTGTGTGTATAAAATGGCAAACGCCAATAAAGTGTGTCCGTAGTCCGATAAAGTGCGATGTCTACATTAATGGAGACATTAATAGTGCATATTTTTTTAAAGTAGTTTGTTTCTTCATTTTTTTCTGCCAATCTATTAATAATTAAAGATAAAAAAAAACCTAACAAAAATAAAGTAAATAAAGTCACTAATAACAGTGACCAATGTTTCCTTTTGTCTTTCCTGTTTCTGTGGACGTTGTGTGGCTATTTTCGAGCGATTTCCTCGGAACTTTTGTGTTTCCTCTTGTTGCGACGACGGGCCAATTAATTAAATTATGATGGAGGAGGAAGTCAACCGAGTGTCCGTGTCAGGCACAATACTTCCTCCCCACAAAAGCAGTAATGTATGATATGCTTACGAATGTGTAGTTTTACCCAAGAGAAATTAAATTCTGGGTTGGAACGGAGCCCATATTGTGGCAGAAGCTGATAAGCAATATCATTTCGTATGTATGTGGCCATACCACGATGTGGAAAGAACAGTGGCACTAAGTTATATCAGGTAGATTAACATCGGAAATATCTGTATTAGTAATTACCTGGGTTTCGCTTAGTGCAAGGATAGTTGGATTCTGACTAGAAACATGAGAAATTGCATCTCAAGCCACGAATGTTACACAAATCAACGCGAAAGTCCCGCTTCATTGAAATGGCCCTACACAGAAAACCAATACGCCTCGGGAAGGGGTGCAAGTCGGGACCATCAATAGATAAGCAAAAGCAACCACTACAGGTGTTATGCCCTTGTAGTAGGTACCCCACGAGATCCGTGCCGAAATGCAGGTCACATCCCTTCCATGATGAACATTATTCCACTCAGACACAAAAAACTCTCCAAAGATTATTAATCAATCGAAAGTATCGATGCCTGAGGAACACAGACAGAGGTGCGAAAAAAAGGAAAACAAAGACAAGGGATGGAAAGGGTAGAGAGTTTTCCCACACTGCACATCACTCGCGTGTATATTCTCGCACTTTTCACAGCACTAAGACGCGTGTGCGGAGATCCGTTTGTTTGCATAGGATCGCACAGAAAACTTTGCACTGCACTCAGACGCGTGTGTGACGATCCGTTTGTTTGTTTAGGATTTCACAGTAAAACTTCGCGCCCGAACCGATAGTGCAAGTGGGTATCTTATGTGTATCTAAGAATCCCAAAATGGATTGCACAATTCAGCCGATGGTACGGATCACCAGGCAGAATGGCACGTGCTGTCTCGTTGGCGGTTTTCACGCGACTCCATGCGTACCCTTAAAAAAATTTGTTCTTCGACATTATGATTGTTTGGTTTACATGAATTTTAAAGAACTTAATTAGATACAAAGAAATGGAAAAACAGAAAAAACTGCGGTTTTATTATTATTTTTACCTTATTACTTAAATAATTTTTTTTAGCTTAACTCTATCATAAACTTAACATCTAAACTCAATCTTCGAAATGTTAATCTATATAAGCTTTTTATTTTTTATTATTATTATTATTGCTTCCCTTCTTTTTCCAGTTTTATATGGAAACATGTTTTAATTGCCACTTAGCCACCAAAATCTCTGGTGTTGCTTATTCGTGACTTTTCTTAATTAGATACAAAGAAAATGAAGAACAGAAAAAACTTTATTTTTGTTATTGTTTTTACCTTATATCTAACTTAAATACTAAAGTAACTAACTTTTTTTTTCCTCCTTAACTCTATCCTAAAACTAACATCTAAACTATGTTAAATCTTCGAAATGCCAAATCTATGTAAGCTTTCCGTTGTTTGTTGGGCTTTTTTATTATTATTATTATTATTGCTTCCCTTTTCTTTTTCTTTTTCAGTTTTATATGGAAACATGTTCTTAATTGCCACTCAACCACCAAAATCTCTGGTGCTGCTTATTTGTGTCTTTTCGGTCTTTCTGTGCTACTGCCCTACTTAACTGTAGGCGCTCTTCATCTGTGTGCGCCACCTCTCGATTACAACATATTCATTTATCTATGCCCAACCGACGCACGTGATAAATCAACGGTATAACGGATTCATTTTGTATGAGGCCGTTCATGTCAAGACTGAGGAATGCTTCTGACGGCGACGGACCCCCTCATAATACATATTGTTTGGATAATATGCACCAAAAATTAAATCGTTCGGCGAGTTGATTGATCTCGGAAGATGCCCTCGGATCAACTTGATTATAAAGTTATCCACTCTGTTTATACTGGCCCCAATGTACAACGTTCATTGGGATAATATTTTTTGTGATCGGATTCAGGATGTAAGTTAAGACACGTCCTGGAGCATTGTCTCTCAAAAATCCGAATCTTTTCCATTAAGCTAAGTCCCACATTAAACCACACTGGCCATCTATATATCGGTCTGATGAGAGTCATGTAGCATATAACTTTAACTCTGCTGTCAAGTTGACTACTATGAAATTGTCCTCATAGCATAAGCACTTTGCCCTATTTGACAGTCCTTTGAGTGAATCGATGTGTCTTTTTGTGAAAATGGACAAAATTGAGTATCGAGCTGTCATTAAATGTTTGTTTTTGAAAGGCAATACGCCTACGCAAATCAAAGATGTGTTGGACTCTGTGTATGTCGACTCTGCACCATCATATACCACAGTGAAATTTTGGGCAGCTGAATTTAAATGTGGCCGTCAGTGCTTGGGAGACGATGAACGTTCGGGACGTCCAAAAACTGTAACAACTGACGATAACATCGCTAAAGTCCACCAAATGGACCGCCGAATTAAAGTGAGAGAGATAGCAGAGGCTATGAAAATTTCCAAAGAACGTGTTTGTCACATATTAAATCAAGATTTAGGCATGAGAAAGCTGTCCGTGCGTTGGGTGCCGCGTTTGCTCACGTTAGACCAATAACGTGTTCGAATGAACATTTCCAACGATTTGTTGGCGCACTTTAGGCGCAATAAATCCGAGTTTTGGGGCCAATTAATAACCGTCGATGAAACTTGGATACACCATTATACGCCCGAAACAAAAATACAGTCAAAACAGTGGACTGCAAAAGGGGAATCGGCTCCAAAAAAAACAAAAACAGTTTTTTCGGCTGGGAAAGTGGTGGCGACTGTTTTTTTTTTTTTGGAATAGTCATGGATTTATCTTAATCGATCATCTTCAAAAAGGAAAAACCATTACAGGAGCATACTACGTATAATTATTTGGCCAACTTATCGGCTGTGAAAGTGGTGGCTGTTTTTGGGGATAGTCAGGGAGTTATTTTATGCGGGTGGGAGCGAACATACAGGGTAAAGTCTGTGCTTTCAACCCGGCGAAGGCCAGGACGATCTGTGTTCTTGTTCAATCCAAGTTGACATGCAGTCTCTACGTGACACCCCTGGATAGCTAGTTTGGCACCCGGCAAGTAGTGAACCATTGCATGCAGCGACATTCTGAGAAAGGTTGGCGCAAGGCTAATAATCTTGCCCGGAAAAACAAATTATTATGGACAATTTAACAAGTCTCGGATAAGAACCGGATGCCGGTGGAGAGACCTGCTAAATAATACCAAGACCGGATCCCGGTTGTAGTGCCGATGATGAAGATGATGACAATCTAAAAAAACGAATATGACCATAAAAAATAGCAAGGCGAGATGCTTTATGCTTATTATTATTATTATTATTTACTGGCCTGTAGGAACCCGGAAGTTCATGACCTCACCGACTCGGCTCCGCCATTGTTCCCTGTCCTGTGCGCTCTCCTTCCACGCTCGATCATCCGATCCGATCTCCTCAAGGTCCAATCTAACATTGTCCTCCTATCTCCGTCGCGGCCGTCCTATCGGTCTCTTCCCTGTTAGTTTAACGTCAAGAATTCTATGCACGGTCCTATCATCGCCCATTCGCGCTACGTTTCCGGCCCATCTTAATCTTCGTGACTTGATCACTCTCACTATTGTAGGTTTGCTGTATAGCTCTTCCAATTCGTGGTTGTGGAGTTTCCTCCATTGTCCTGACTCCTCGTCATATTTACCTCCAAAGATACCCCTTAAAACTTTATTCTCGAATACGCGGAATTTGTTTTCTTCCCGTTTTGTGAGAGCCCATGTTTCGCATCCATGTAGAACAATCGGCATCATTATGGTTCTATAGACACGGAGCTTTATGTTACGTGATAGCAGTTTGGATTTTAATAGTTTACTGACTGCATGCCAACTAGCGTTGCCGGAATTTAGTCTTTTGTTAATTTCCTTTGACGTTTCGTTTCTGGTCGTCAGTATCGTTCCCAGATATTTAAATTCTTTGGCCTTTTCAAATATCTTGCCCCCGGCGTTTATATGTGTTCTCTGAGGTCCATCTGCTCTCGTCGTAATCATGTATTTCGTTTTGTCTTCGTTTATTTCTAGGCCCACCTCTTCTGCCGCTTGCATGATGACTTCACAGTTTTTACTTATAGTTTCGAGATTATCGCCCAAAACGGCGATGTCATCCGCATACGCGAGCACTTGTGTGACCCCGTTCAGGGATAATCCGGCCGTGTTGTCGTCTTGTACCTTTCTGATAGCATACTCGAGGACAAGGTTAAAAAGGCATGGTGAGAGGAGGGGATGGCCTTTTTTTTTTTAGTTTTAGTCCGTACCGGATTTCAAATAGTTCTGAGAGGTGGTTTTCTATTCTGACTCGCCCTTTGTTTTCGTTCATGCAAATTTGAATGAGGGCGGCATATTTTTTCGGGATTCCTAGCTCAACTACGATATGGTAGAGTCTTTGCTTTGCGACTGAGTCGTAGGCTTTTTTGAAGTCCACGAACAGTTGGTGAACCGTCTCTCCGTATTCCCACTTCTTTTCCAGCAGTTGCCTTATTGTGAACAGCTGGTCGCTTGTTGACCGGTTCCGACGGAATCCACATTGGTAGTCTCCCCGTATCTCTTCTGCGTACGGTGTGATTCTCGCCAGAATGACATTTAAGTTAAGTTAATGACAGTTAATATTTTGTATGCGGTTGGGAGCAATGATATTCCTCTGTAATTTTTGCAGTCAGATCTGTCGCCTTTTTTGAAAATGGGATGACTATTGCGGTTTTCCATTCTTCCGGAATGACTTCCTTGTCCCATATTATTTTACCCAGTTGGTGGATCTTTCGAGCGGTTGGCCCTCCTCCATGCTTCACAAGCTCTGCCGGTATGCAATCGATTCCGGGGACCTTGTTGTTTTTCAGTCGATTTATCGCGTCTACAACTTCGTCGAAAGAGGGCTCTGGGATCTGGGGCTCGGCTGTATGTACGTCTGGTGCGATTATTTGTGGTTGATGGGTGCGCACATTGAGCAGGTTTTCAAAGTACTGCTTCCATCTTATCACGAGATTTTTTGTTTCTGTCACCAGACAGCCGTTTGTGTCTCGGATTATTTTGGCTCTCCCTTCGTAGCCATTTCTAATTGAATTTATGCCGGCATACATACCTCTGCTGTTCTTTGCCCTGGCATTTTCTATGATTTTTTCGATCCGAGTCTTCTCCCATTCGCGTTTTTTGCGTTTGAAAAGTCTAGTTGTTTCTTTCCGAATTGTCGCGTATCTTACTGCGTTGACTTCATCATATGCTTCTAAGTGGATCATTCTGACGCGTTTACGTTCTTCGATCTTTGCCCTGCACTCATCGTCAAACCAAGGTTTGGACTTAATTGTTTTCTTAAATCCTAATACCTTTTGGGCTGTTTGTTTGATTGTGTCTCTGATCGATGCCCATTTAGTGTCCACACTATTGGCTTCCTCTTCCTCACTACTGTCATTCTCTAGGATGCTAAATCTTTTCGTTAGTTCGTCTTGATATTCAGCCCGTTTACGTAGGTCTTTTAATTTATCAATCTCGAACTTTTTGCTCGTCTCCCGTGACTGTCCATGTGGGTTTGCTGCAAGCCGACTTTTAATTTTGCCCATCACTAGAAGGTGATCGGAGTCGCAATCTGCTCCTCTATATGATCTTACGTCAAGGATATTCGAGTGGTGTCTGTTGTCTATGAGGAAGTGGTCTATTTAGTTACGCGTTACGCCGTCGGGTGATATCCATGTGGCTTTATGGATTTGCTTGTGCTTGAACATCGTGCTCTTCACTACCAGATCTTTTGACGCTGCGAACGTGATAATTCGAATTCCATTATCATTTGAAACATCCTGTAGGCTTTCTTTACCTATTGTTGGTTGGAAGATATCTTCCTTTCCAATTTTTGCATTGAGGTCGCCCTGTATTTTTAGCACCGACATTCGGTCATTAATAAATTGCACATCTTGTACATAGGACGTAATCTTCTTGCTTATGATGAAGTCGGTTCCGAGGTTATGTGTATCGGTACCTCTACACACCAGTGTAAACCCGTTGGTTTCGATTACTTGATGTAGGAGTCGGACTTCCTGAAGCCCGACGATGTCCATTTTATATTGTTTCGCGTTTTCTACTACCGTCTGTATCGCGCTTGGTTTATATAAGGTTCGTACATTCCACGTGCCGACGCGTATATCCCGCTTTTTCAGTTTTTCCCTACGTCTTCTTTTTCCCGAGTCAGTGTTTTCTTGATGATTTTTTCCCTTATAGTAGTGTCGGCTCATCACACCTACGCCTACCGGGTTTTTCGTGGGATTGTTTTTTGTATATTGGTTATTCATTTTTGATCCCGCGAGACTTGGGGTTTCAAATAGTCCGCCCCATCAGAGCCCCGTTTTGATGTGGTATGGTCTGCTTACTGCTCTGATTCGACCCGGTGTCAGAGAGGCGCCGTTATAATACAGCCGGTATACCCCTGGCTGCAAACCATCCAATGGGCACGGTGACGCGTAACACCCTGGATTAGGGGTGGTAGATCTTTGTGTGTTACTCCTCGCTAGCCTGTCTGACTTGGGTGACCCTACTGGAAGCATATGCTTCCGTCAGCATAGCCTGAGTGATTCATTGTACTTTAAGCCCCCGCACCGCGTCAAGGTTTCTACCAAGCGGGGGCTTCAAGAATATATATATATATATATATATATATATATATATATATATATATATATATATATCTGTAGGGTTATAATTATTAATGCCAACACAGGCACAGATTCCTTATGTCCCCAACAACGTTCACTAAATTGGATGAGCCTACTTGCTACACTTTGGTTAATCCGTCAAGATGCACGGGTCCACAAGGAGAAAAATTAAAACACTTGGAGATGGTTGGTGTTCACTACTTTTTATTGAATGTTTTCTTTTAATTTGTTATGTTTTTAAGTATGTTTACAAATTTTCCATACTGCGGTGGACTTTCACTAGTTGAAACTCAATGTCATTAATTCCTGGTCGAAACGTAGGAGAAAATCCTCACAATGCACTCCGCTGATGGTTCTTGCTATGACAATTATGTCACAGGATAGCGTCACAGAAAACACGCTTATTTATTAACCTTGGGTATATTTCCGACTCCTCGATAGTATAGTGGTTAGTATACCCGCCTGTCACACGGGAGACCGGGGTTCGATTCCCCGTCGGGGAGCCTCCGGCGCAAGACTAATGACCTTGCCCGGAAAATACAAGTCATTATGGAAAATTTAACAAGCCTCAGGACTTGCTAAATAAGGCCAAGACCGGTTCCCGGTTTTAGTGCCGATAATGATGATGATATTTCCGACACGGTTGATTGGGTAATTAATAGTTTCTATATGTTGCACATTTAACAATGGATAGAAATAAAGGTTTACAAGTAAGGAGAATTGTATGTACTCGCGGCAATTACTCGACTCTCGTGTTGCGCACTCTATTGAAGGTAAAACTCGACTCCAGAAACGTGTGTGTACACGACGGGGGATGAAATTTGACTCCTGACCGCACTCCGACACCGTCAGAATAAGACCCTCCTGCTTCGTGGTTGAAACGCGACTCAGTGATGTTCATTCGCTGGTGGTTGAAATTCGGCTCGGTGGTGAATACTCCCCCAGCTAAGGGTGAGTTTTACTTAACGATGCCGGTTGTAGTGCCGGTGATGATGAAGATGGAGTTATCTTAATCGTACTATAATTCATTACTTAGCCAACTGAAGGCAGAAATTTCGGAAACGGCCACATTTGTAGAAAAAGAAAATCTTGTTTCACCAAAACAACGCGCCGTTTCACACCTCAGCAGTTGCCATGGTGAAAACCCACGAATAACGATTTGAACTGCTTGACCATCCGCATTACTCACCAGATCGAGCCCCAAGCGACTTATTTCTGTTATGTAATGTAAATTCAATTCAATTCAATTTTTATTTGGTAGATAATTACATTTATGGTATATTTACAACTAGTACTTAAGAGATTTAGGATAGCAATTCCTTTACAACTATAATCTTAAATCTATATAACGACAATAGCACAATTTTAATGAATAACAAATAATAAATTAAGGGAAAACTACAATAAAAAACCCTTATTTGAATCTTAAGACTAATATTGCACGAGCTTCCGGTTATTTTATATAGTAATGACCTCGATATAATTTTCATAGACAGAGTACATATGTAGTGATTTAGGATAACGCAAGACGGGAAACGAGAACATTGTCAGAAAAAGAACAATTGACGAAGAAGTTTCGATTGATTTTGTCAATAAGGAACTCTACCGGTTTAACGTTGGCGTTTTCATGTAGTTCATGTGTCGAATAATGCCATGGCAAATTTAGCAACATTTTCAATATTTTATTTTGACACCTTTGCAATTTTATTTTGTGTGTACGAGCACGATTACACCATACAGGGGCCCCGTACAGGAGTATCGCTTGAAAAATGATTTTATATATTATAATTTTATTTTCGATGCTAAGCTTTGACTTTCTACACACTAATGGATACATAACTCTTACGACTTTGTTTATTTTGTCAATTGTGGTAGTGACGTGTTTTTGAAAGATAAGTTTTTTATCTAGAATAATACCTAGATATCTACAGTCTTCGGACCAATCAATATCAACTGCACACATACTGAGTTTAGTGCCATTTGGTAGGTAGCAGTGTTTCCTACATCTCGAAAACCAGACAGCTTGTGTTTTATTACCATTTATTTTTATTTTCCATTTCCTGTAATATACTGCTAGCTTGTCAAGAGCTGCTTGCAAAGAGTTGTAGACTTTAGTGAATAAGGCACCCGAAGAGAAAATGGCCGTATCATCGGCAAACATAGCTACCTGAATGTTTTCATCTAGACATGGTAAATCTGCGACAAACAATGTAAATAATATGGGACCAAGGACCGAGCCTTGGGGTACACCATGGTGGATTTGGTGAGTAGAGGATATGTCGGTTCCTATACTCACAACATATTTTCTCGAACGAAGAAAGCTCTGGTTAATTTTGATAAGCGGTATTGGCAGCTTAAGTTTTAGTAGCTTATAAATCAAGGCATCGTGCCATACCGTATCAAAGGCTTTTTCGATGTCTAGAAGAACCAGTCCCATTGAGTCCTTGTCGGTGAATTTACCAGCTATGTGGTTTTTAATGCGCAAGACTTGGTGGATTGTGCTGTGATCGCTACGGAAACCGAACTGAAAGTTTCATCATCATCATCATCGGCACTACAACCGGGAACCGGTCTTGGCCTTATTTAGCAAGTCCTGAGGCTTGTTAAATTTTCCATAATGATTTATTTTGTCTGGGCAAGGTCATTAGTCTTGCGCCAGGGGCTCCCCGACGGGGAATCGAACCCCGGTCTCCCGGGTGACAGGCGGGTATACTAACCACTATACTATCGAGGAGCCCGAACTGAAAGTTTGGTAAGATGTTATTGGCTTCCACAAAACGATCAATCTTTTCCTTAACGATTTTTTCTAAGAGCTATGTAGACTAATAGGCCTGTAATGTAATGTAAAAATTGCGCTCGGAGCACAGAGATTTTCGTCAAATGAAGAGGTCATCATCTTTGTGAACAGTTATTTTGCAGAGAAAAACGCCGAGTACTATTTGGATGGGTTAGAGAGATGGGAGCATCGCTGGGAGACGTGTGTAGTGTTACAAGGAGACTATTAGAAAAATAAAATTAAGTTTTAAGAAAAAATATCTTCTATCTTTGTTAGGTCGGAAACTTTTCAGTCCACCTTCGTATACACGCCTACTTCTTTCTGGATATAGCCTATTACTCCTTTCTGGACGCACTGCTGCTACTTCTCTCTGGACACACCGCTCGTACTTCTTTCTGGGCGCGCCGCTTACTTTGTTCTGGATATAACCTCTTACTTCTTTCTGGATGCACCGTTCGCACTTCTTTCTGGGCGCGCCGCTTACGTTGTTCTGGATATAACCTCTTACTTCTTTCTGAACGCGCCGCTTGCTTCTTTCTAGACACACCTGTTATTTCTTTCTGGACGCACTGCTTACTTCCCTTTGAATGCACCGCTGCTACTTCTTTCTGGACGCACCGCTATTATCGGGTTTTCCAATAGGGACTTGACAACTTTTTTTTAAATAAAACGCAAACCATTTGAGATATTTCAAAAACGTTATTATCGGCTTGAAGTATGAATGGAACTCGACTTCGTTCATATGGCTACCGTGGGCACGTTTGCAGCGGTCGATTCGTTGGACCCAATTTTCGATGACTCGGCCACACATTTCGCCCGAAACGGCCGCTATTTCTCGTTCAATGTTGGCTCTGAGCTCTTCCAACGTCGTCGGCTTGTTGGCAGAGAACAATTGCTTGAAGTATGCCCAAAGAAAATAATCTAGAGACGTTAAATCGCACGAACGAGGCGGCCAACCGACTGGCCCATTTCTTGAGATAACAAGTACAATGCTCCAAAAAGCCCCATTCCTACATCCAAATCCTAGCTATAATACGCTAAGACATTAAATCCTATCAAAATCATGAAAAACCAAAACTAAATCCAAAATTCGCAATAAACGAATTAAAATATTCGTTTATAGCTTTGCATTTGCCTCACGGCATAATCTCGATTAAAAATCCAGAAATACATTTCAATCTGGTAATTTCCATAGAAAATTAAACAAACCAAATCCATGGCAAATCGCACCAGATGTTCGAATTTGCCACAAGCAAACAATACCCAAAATACCATTTCCAATTCTCATATGCAATTAGATTGATGAAGATTCTGAAAACTGAATCTTATCTAAAACAAACATTGAGCATCGCACAACATCTCACTCGAAATATCGAGATTGTTGTACGAAAATGTGTATCTTTGGGATACAATTTTCGACTTGTTATCCTATATAAAGGAATAGTTACGTGATCTCGGGGCCGCAGTTGAATATTCGTCCGTTGTCCCTGAAGGAAAATATCCTGGAGAAGGGCGAAGTTTAAATTGGAACAGAAATAAATAAAATACTAAAAGGAAAAACGAGCCTTGTTTTCATTTTTCTGGTGAGTAAAGTAAAGGTACTCCTTCAAAGAGAATATTTCTGAAGAAACCAGCGGACTTGCGAAGACTGAGGCCAAACCAAAAGGACGTTGCTCTTCCCTCTGGATCAGAGGAAGCACGGTAACGACCCCTTGTAGGACAAGTTTTCAGGAGCGGTCTGTTTTAAAAGATCGCCTTGTCCTTGTAAGGATCAGGAGACTCGCGTCCTGAAACAAACCCCTACTAAACACAACACAAGCTCATCAAACTTACTCTTCAATAAATCGATTGTATCGTGTGCTGTGTGGCTTGTGGCACCGTCCTGTTGAAATCACATGTCGCCCAAGTCCAATTGTTCCAATTCGGGCCAAAAATAATCGGTAATCAAGGCGCAACAACGATGGCCATTCACAGTAACGTGAAGATCGTTATCGTCGACGAAAAAATATGGCCCAATGACGCCGTCGGCATGCAAACAGCACCAACCAGTTATTTTTTGTGGATATAGTGGTGATTCATGAAGCACATGTGGATTTTCACCCGACCAATAACGCATGTTTTGCTTATTGACGAAGCCATTGCGCCAAAAATGGGCTTCGTCACTGAAGATGATTTTGCGATGAAATTCATCATCTTGGCGCATTTTTTCCAGAGCCCAATCGGAGAACGTACGTCGCTTCAAATGGTCCATCGGCTGCAATTCTTAAGTCAGCTTGATCTTGTATGGGTGTAAAACAAGACCCTTACGCAAAATTCGCCATAAAGTGGTGTGGGCGATGCCCAGTTCTTGAGAACGCCGTGGAATTCACTGATTTGGATCGTTTGCAATGGCAGCGATATTTTCGACACTTAGACCAACCCGTTGTCTCACTGGCACGGCAACATTACACAACGAATATGTAGACTCAAATTTTTGCACTAAACTTGTTATTGCCTGTCTACTAGGGTGAGAATTACTACTGAAAATTGAAGTTAACGCTCTTAATGTTGCAGTCACCGATTCCAAATTTCGGTAGTAAATTTTTATAAATGTCAGACGTTGTTCGTACGTGTACTAAACCACGAGTTGAGTTGTTGAGTTTACTGAATAAATTGACAGTGACAGTTCGATGATTAGTGAAAGGGTGCGTTCACAAATTAAATTCAAAGTTATCAAGTCCCTATTGGAAAACCCGATACTTCTCGGCTTGTATCACCCTTGGTCCCTGCCCCATCTACCCATGCCATCTTCTACGTTGCTCGCGGACGCGCCGCCACCTCTCCATCGGTTGCACTGACCACCCCATCGGATGCCCGAACAAAGGTTATGAATATCGAAAATACTATTTTACATGTTTACCTACTCTGTTTGCTTGCTTTCAGTATTCGCCATTTACTTTTTTGTGCCCTTTCGCATGATTATTATAAAAAAGATGTCAGGAAAAAAATTCAGCAGAATTGCAGTAAATTGTCATAACAAAAGAAGTTACCATGACCAAAAAACTTATCATGACAAAAAAGTGTCCACGATAAAAGAAAAGTTGACCGCTACAAACTTTTCTTATTGTATTGTAAAATAATATTACGATCGATAAAATCCTTGATTTCAAAATGTGCTTCGACAAATTGTAGTCCTGAGCGTTGAACGCATCCTACAAAGCTTTGAACAAACAAACGCACCCTAGACAAGCAGCAACTGTCAATCGTGTTGATATTTCACTTGCAAAGAATTGGCGAATGTTCTCGTTCCCTTTACAAAGAAAATAATAGTATTAGACAAATATGAACGCGATTCCTGTTTCTAGTCGCGTCTTTGAGGCGATGCAAAATTTAAATATTCAAGAACTCTCTTCATATACACAAAACGAAATCCGGCCCATTTTACCATCCCTTGTGCGGATGAGCTTGCTGTCACCATTGGACAACACAAAATCATCAATGGACTCGCGTAAACAAATACTGGCGCTGCTCGTTGGAATTGAGGTTGTTAATAATATTGTCGCCTTTCTACAAGTCAACTACCACGAATTGGAGACCGATCTGAAGAAAGAGCAAATGACCCGACAGAAAGTTGGGTTGGTCTCTGAAAGTCTACAATCGTATGGTCTGCAGAGTGGCATTGCCCTGGGCTTCGAACGAGCCGATGTTACAAGGAAAGTGCGCGTGGTTCTTTCTGAAATATTCTACATGCAATCACAGTTGATGGAACATTCAATCGCCAATAATCGCACGACAGATTTGGTGATTAAACAGTCAGAGCTCTTTGAGGATGGTATTTATTTGGAAGAGATTATAGATATAGTGTGTATTTCCCTGGCAGAGTTACCTTCTCTGTTAAATGTTCAGGAGCTAATCGATGTGTTGGTCTATGTGAGTAATGGTGCAAGGATCATTTGTTCTATAGTGGCGAATTTCCCAGATTGCTATCGGGAAGTCGTCTCAAACTTAATAACAAACTGCGATGAGGATAATCCTGATGGAAAGCTGAAGATTGCGGTGTTGAATGCACTTAGTGAAATGAACCCTAAACAGGCTCTATCAACGAGGGCGTTGTGTGTGGATCTAATGAAAGTTCCCTCATTGATGCTGAGATTGAGCTTAAAGTATCCTGAAGATCTGGTAAGTTGATGGGTCATAGCCATAGGAGGAAGCGTGAATAGAATTTTTTATTGCAGATTGCCTTCATATCAGGAATGCTCCTTGGCAATGATCAAGCAGTACGCACTTGGTTTGCAGTGTACGTCCGTTCGACTCAGAAACGCAAAGGTGATGCATTGCACTTTGTCAGAGAGGAACTATTACAACAACTACAACAACTGGTTAACCTGTCGCACAATTCCAGCAGTACCGAAGAGTATACAGTCCAAGCCGCTGCTCTCTTGCGACTATATTGTGCGCTGAGGGGAATCGCAGGCATAAAGTAAGTTGCCCTGAAAACACCTCTTGACCTTTTTCATTGCTAAGTTTCTTGCAGATTTAATGAAGAGGAAATCACTTTAATTATGCAACTTATAACGACCCGCCCACAAGCGACACAAGCCGGCACCAGATTCGTCTCTCTTGGTCTGTGTATGCTTATCGCATGTCCATCGTTGATTTCGAATTCAACTTTAGAAGCCAAGGCCATCGAATGGATGCAATGGCTAATCAAAGAAGAGTCATACTTGAGCAATAATTCAGGAGCATCCTCATCTTTCGGTGAAATGCTGCTCTTAATGGCGATTCACTTTCACAGTAATCAGATCACAGCTGTTGGTGAGCTTATCTGCTCTACACTCTCGATGAAGATACCGATAAGGCCGAATAGCACCAGTCGGATGAAACAAATATTCACCCAGGACCTATTCTCAGAGCAAGTAGTCGCAGCACATGCTGTCAAAGTACCCGTGACCACAGATCTGAACGCAAACATTCCTGGGTATCTACCCGTGCACTGTATTCACCAACTATTGAAGTCTAGAGCCTTCCTTAAGCACAAAGTCACCATCAAATCTTGGATATATCGACAAATCTGCAAATGCAAGAAACCTCTTCACCCCGTGATGCCGGCATTGATCGAAGTATATGTGAATTCATTGATCCTACCCAATCAAGGGCAAGGGAAATTCAGCATTGATCACCTACATAAGCCTCTCACTGAACGAGAGATTCTTCGAGTTTTCCGGAACTCCGAAGCGGACTTGCTCAACCTCAATTCGATCACAAGGAACTTGGACTATAGTGATCTCAAAAATTCCGATGGCGATCCAACAGACGAAGAAGACAACATTAAACTTAGCTGTAGTTTAACTTCTCAACTGCTAGTGCTATACTATTTGGTTCTCTATGAAGACACTCGTCTGGCCAACATGTCTGCGATAGCTCTTAGTGGCAGGAAAGTCAAGTCATATTCGATTGAATTCCTATCCGAACTACCGATGAAATATCTTCTCCAGAAAGCTCAAGCACACCAGCACGAATATGTCGGGCTATTCCATCCATTGCTGCGGTTGTTGGTATGTAACTTTCCACACCTTAGCATGGTTGACGATTGGATCGAGGAGAGTACTAACCTGGGACTACGTTCCATGTCACCAGGACTTTTAAGGGTAGAACTAAACGAACAACACCTCATAGACGCATTCGAAGAACTAGATGTGAATCCATCGAAGATCATGAAAATTCTACGGACAATGTTAGAACGACCGCCAACCGAAATTTGGAAGTTCGTCAAAGTGTTCGTCGAGAACATCGATAAAGTACTAAACAGCAATGTTCCGCGACTAATCCAGGAACTCTATAGGAAAGTTTGGTTACGCCTGAATTCAGTTCTACCCAAACTGCTCTGGACGACCACAGTTCAAGCCCTTATGCCACCGACTAATCACAGTCCACACATACACAGTTTTGTCAATGAAAGTCCTTTGATCGACCCTCTCCAAGTACTTAGGTAAGACAGCATACCATACATCTCCATTCAAGCCTAATATACCACTTCTTTTTAGATGCAATGAGAAACTCTTTCGGTGCGCAGACGTTCTCGTGATTGTTCTCCGGATTCTGCAAGCTAGTCTGGCAGCGTCGAAAGCGCAACTGAACCGTCATATGTTAGACAAACCAATGTTCGACAAAAATGGTCAGTTACAAAGTGAAATAGAACGTGAGGAACTGAAAAACGCCCTGATTGCCTCACAAGAAAGCGCTGCAGTTCAGATACTACTCGAAGCCTGCATGACAACCAGAGAGGACATCGTCAAATACGGAATGTCATGGACACTGCGGGAAATTCGTGGTATCGTGTGCTCCTATATCCATCAAGCTTTCATATCAGAACCATCACTGGCGAAATTGGTGCATTTTCAAACATATCCACGCGAACTGCTTAGCATGACAGCCCGAGGAGTACCGTCTATGCACATCTGTATTGATTTCCTTCATGAAATCCTCGGCATGCCGGAAATGGAGAGGCAAATATTTACAATTGACCTCACTTCCTACCTCGGCTTAAGGTACTCTATGCCCAAGAGTCTAAGTGCAGCCAAGCTCTGTGTAAGCACTGTGATAACATTACTCGGATTAATTTCAAATGACGCAAAAATCGAAATGTTCAGCAAAATACTTCCGGCAATTGTTCGGTTTTCATTAGCATTTCCAGTACTCTTAGATGATTGCATAACGTTTCTCATGCAAGCCGGACGTAGTCTCTATTCCCGAGACACTCTTGGCAGAGATGCTTCATGCATGGCCGTTATACCATTGCAAACGTCCGCCAAAACTATATCGAACCTCAAAAACGTACAAGGAACAAAGAAACTTGTTATAGCTATCGAAGAATCATTTGCGAATCTAGTGCATCAAGCGATTTCCCAAGTGGAACTGTACTGAAGGCCTAGGAATGAGAGTTTCACTGTAAGGTTAACAAGTGTTTGTAGACTTCCTGTATAAAGGCATCAACTATTTTTAAGCAATTAAGTCTTTCTATTATTTTCTATACCAATTGTGAAGAAGATTGTTATTGGGGGCATGAAGTCACAACATCAACATCATCGGCAGTACAACCGGGAGCCGGTCTTGGCCTTATTTAGCAAGCCCTGAGGCTTGTTAAATTTTCCATAATGATTTTTTTTTTTTTTTTTTTGGCAAGGTTATTAGTCTTGCTCCAGAGGCTCTCCGATGGGGAATCGAACCCCGGTGCCCCGCGTGACAGACGGGTATTCTAACCACTATACTATGGGGGAGCCAATGAAGTCACAACTATAAAGTTATTTCGTGTTATAGCAGTAGTCGAGGCTGCGCCAAGGAAATCAAAGCGTCGTTTTGGAACTACAAAAATATTTTACTTTGATATGAGTTTTTCACCTCTAAAAATACTGTTTTAGGAACGTGTGTGAACATAACTCGCATGTTCACAATCTGCTGCCAAACTCACTTATGTTATAACCTACTAAGTAAATTGATAACCCAGATCTTAGATCAATCGTGGATTAATTGGTATATCGAAGACTAGTAGCAGGTTTAATCCCCTCCCATCGTCGTTGTAGTTATTTCTTCTGGATTTGCAAAATTATTTTTGTTTTTGAAACTCTGTTCACCCTACAAGACAGTTTGGTCATCATCATCATCGGCACTACAACCGGGATCCGGTCTTGGCCTTATTTAACAAATCTCTCCACCGGTCCCGATTTCGAGCCGGTGTCATCCAGTTTCGCTCTCCCAGGCTCTGGGCGTCCTGGTCTACGCCATCCCTCTATCGCAGACAAGGTCTGCCGCACTGTCTCCTTCCATACATCCCGCCACAAAGAACTTTCCGGGCAGGCTCCTCTTCGCTCATCCGAGCTAGGTGTCCTGCCCACCGGAGTCTACCGAGATTGACTTTTCTTACAACATTAGCTTCAAGGTACATCGCGTACAACTCATGGTTGTACCGTCTCCGCAATCGTCCTCTCTCACATATGGGGCCAATAATTCTCCTTAAGACCTTCATCTCGAACGCGGCTAAGAGTTCAGAGTGCCTTTTATTAAGCACCCAGGTCTCGGATCCATACAAGAGTACTGGTAAGTCCATGTTCTTGTACAGTAGTAGCTTGGATGTTCTGGATAAATTTCGGGATTTAAACAGCCTTGATAGATAGTAGGTTTTGTTGGATTTGATCAGCCGTTCGCACATTTCTTCTTCCATATTGTTATCGGCTGATACTATTGACCCAAGGTAGTTAAAGGATTGCACTACTTCAAATTCGTGCTCCACTACCCTTATAGTTTGACCCATGTACTTAGTTTCTCCCTCATTAATGTGCAGTTCCAGTTTTTGTGCTCGATCTGGGTGAAGGAATCGTGCACAGCTGATTCGGTTCTACCGATGATGTCGATACCATCTGCGTAGGCAAGTATCTGGCTGGACTGGGTGACAATAGTCCCTCTAGTTGTAACGCCAGAGTCACGAATTGCTTTCTCCAACGCCGGGTTGAAGAGGAGGCAGGCCAGACCGTCCCTTTGTCGGAGTCCATTAAAGATGTTTATTGGTTTGGATAGCAATCCCGCTATTTTTACTTGACTAGTTACGTTGGTCATGGTCAACCTACAAAGTCGTATCAATTTGTTTGAAATGTCGAACTCTCTCCTGGCATTATATAGTTCTACCCTGGGTATGCTGTCGTAGGCGGCCTTAAAGTCTATAAATAGATGATATAATGGAATCTTAAATTTCAGACATTTTTCCATCGCCTACCTAAGGGTGAATATCTGATCAATTGCTGATATGCCTGGGATGACCCACACTGATATTGACCAATGATGGTATAGCGTTTGGGATGATAGTGAAGAACGTATGATTCAAACTGACACTATGACAGTTAGAATCACCAAAAATTGAACCAAAGCGCAACCCATCAGGCCACCGCTGTTGTACGAATTCGATTTCTAAACTCAAGTACATTCGACTGATGTGGATTTGTTATGTTACCGCTATGGTATACGGCTCTGATGCATTTTCTTATTCGATTTTCGTTCGGTATTCTTCACTATTTGCTTGTGTATTGTATGTGTATCTGTTAGAAACGCTACAATGGCTTTAGCGTATGGGGCCATCCGATCTTGTAGGATGGTGGAGAGTATCTTATAGTCGGTACTCAACAATGCTATACCTCTATAGTTGCTGCATAGTGTGATATCTCCTTTCTTATGTATGGGGCAAATTATTCCTCGACCCCACTCTTCCGGCATCTCCTCCTGCTCCCATACGTGCACGATCTCATGAATTGCGTGATGTAACGCTGTCTCGCCTTGTTTGATCAGCTCAGCTGGTATGCCATCAGCTCCGGGGGCTTTATTGGATTTGAGCTGACTTATGGCTTTTAATGTTTCCTCAATGCTAGGCGGCGGAATTATTCTGAGTTGACCATTTAGCAATTCATTGAAGTGCACTTCCCATTGCTCCAGAATGTCTTCGGTATCGGTGATCAGAAAACCCTCTGACTTCGCTCTCTACTTTTCTCTATTTTACAGACTAGATATTTTTTCCAGGCACTTTTCCTTTGTCTGTGGAGTCTTTTTTTAGATCTTCTGAGCTCTTTGTATTTCTCCTCACGTACCCGCGTCTATGAGTCTGCTGCATTGCCCGGTATGCAGCATTCTTACGTTCAGTCGTTAGTTTGCACTCATTATCAAGTCAGTCGCTCCGATCTCTACGACTACTGCCTAAGATGGCGTTGGCAGTAGTAATGACAGTATTCTTAAGGCGTGTCCATTTCTCTTCTACACCCGGCATTCTGGCCCCAGTACTTACTCTCCCTCCGTCGAGCTCTTCAAGGGCGAGTCTTAACGCATGACCAAAAATGTTACTGGTATTCTCATTGCGTAAGGCAGCCGTGTTGATTCGAACCTGATCCGTGGATGTATTACGTCTCCGTAAGGCAATCCACGCTCGGAAAACTACCGACAAGATAGTGATCCGAGTCGACGTTGGCACATCGGTACGTTCGTACCGTCATCAAGCCCAAGGAGTGACGGCGATCTATCAACACGTAGTCAATTTGGTTGCGAGTGGCTCCATCAGGTGATACCCATGTGGGTTTGTCGATATCTTTACGCGGAAACCTGGTACTTGCCACGGTCAAGTTTTTTGATGTTCCAGTACTATTGGCGATGAAATTTCCCGGCGCACAAGCACTCGACACCGGCGCACAAGCACTCAGCATCGACACACAAGCACTGGGCACCAGGGCACAAGCACTCGACGTCGGCGCACAAGCACTCAAGAGGGAGGAGCATGGCAGAGAGCTGTATACCAGTCGCGATAAATCACTCAACAGGAAACGAGTGATTTATCGAAACCAAGCGAACGAGGAGACAGCTGCTGGCAATAAAAGGCGAGTGCGGCGCTGAAGCGGCGGGAGTTATGTCCTGTCTCGCCAAATTCGGCCTTCTCGCCACAATTTATTTTTTTGCCACAATTTATTTGAAGCGGCGGGAGTCGTCGAAAGAGCTCCCAAGGAAACGGTCTTGTTAAAGACCATAAGAATTAAGAAAACATCGTTGGCCGGCCGGTGCCGGAAAAATACAGTCCGCTAAGGCAAAACTGTTTCGGACGTCGCTGAAGAAAGCGCCGTCCGCGATTAGGTTTAGCCTTTTTTGTTGTTTCGTTTCAGCAACAAGTACGATGACTTGTAGTCCATTGTCATTAATGTTCTCACGCAAACTATGTGTAGTGCCTGAAAACCGGCTCCCGACCTATTTTCGCATTCAAATAACCAAGAACGATATTCACCTTGTATCTTAGGCAGGCATTGGGTGCCCGTTCGACGTTCTCGTAGTATTCTTCTTTTTCGTCGTCAGGAGACTCCTCTGCAGGTCCGTGAACATTTATAGGCTTATGATCTTAAACTTGCCTCGCACGCGAAGAGTGCATAGCCTCTCGTTTATTGCATTAAAGCAGATGATGGCAGGCTTCAGTTTTTGACTGACTAGAAAGCCTACCCCAAGCATATGGTGCTTTCCATGACAGCTGTAATAAATGCCATGCTCGTTTCTTTGAATAACACAACTCCCCGTCCATCTTATTTCTTGTAATGCTGTTATGTCAGTCTTATATTCGGACAGGGCATCGGCTAGCTGCTGTGCAGCTCGAGCTCTGTATAGTGAGCGGACGTTCCATGAAAAAATTCTTAAATCATTTAGCCATTTCCGTGGTCGTCGTCGTGTATCCGCTCCATATCCGAGGCTTGTTAGATTTGCCGTAATGATTCATTTTTACGGGCCTGGAGACAGACGGGCAAGACAGTTTGGTGCCACCCAGCAATTAGAAGTTCAACGCCGCACTTTACTAGATTCCGGTTGGACAAGCAAGTTCTCCTTCTGACGAATGTATTTCTTAGGTTCATCGGTTCGGCTTACATGATTCAGACAAAAGTGTAGGTAGTAATTACTCGCGTGTCATTCCAGATCATGTCGTTCACTAGGGTGCGGGCCAGTGGTTGCTGCAAGACCTCTGTGGTGTTTTGTTTTTTGCTAGTGCGTCGGCACGGACGCGGATTCAGTAAAACACCCCACAACACTACTGATGTCTGCTGCCAAAATTTTCACTGATCCCGCGGTCACCGTTCTCCACACTCGAGTTCCAAGACACTGTACACTGCGGAATGATGACAATTAAAACGCGGATGTTGTTATTCTGTAGAATGTTTATTTATTGTCTAGTTAAAAGTTTCTTAACATTGACATGGTCCGCCTCTTTGATAATTATTAATTTTTCTGATATCAAATCGTTGTACAGCGAAAAAGAAAACAAACACAACTAGTCACAGAATGATACAGTTCACGAAAATGAGGTAAGTTTTGACACATAATTCACACTTGTGATAGACACCCATAGAGTTCGTAGTTATATTACATTGACATAACAAGTAAGCCGGCGAACGTTAACAATAAGAAATCACTATTTCCGTAAGAGGTGTGTTTACGCACGAATTGAATACGCAAGTTAGTTAATTATTACAACTCCTCGACTCCTCCGCTAGACTTGTAAAATTGGTCCTGATTGCGATGACCTTTAAACGTCTGCCCCGTTGGACGGTAAAAATCTGACTCGAGGCATTCACATCCATCAGTTCGAAGGCCGCGAATTGCCTCGATAAGGGAGGATTGTATATGTGTCCGTATAGGACAAGTACGTTGCCCCTCAGCCTGCATATCGGCAACGACGAAAATGCACCTGAATAAACATGGGCTGGTGTAATGGATTGTAGATATTATAGAGATACGCGATAGCGAGAATCGCCGAAAGGAGAAATAGGTTTCTGTGTCTTAAATAAACAGAAACGCTATTTCGAGGGCCATAAATCTTTGATGACCTGCGCCTGAGAACGAAATAGGTTTTTGCTTTAAGATACACAAAAACGCTATTTCAAGGGTCACGATGATATGCACATCGTGTTTGTTTATTTAACAGGCCGGAGCATCGTTAGGCATGATCTGGGGTATGATTGTCTAACGTCAATCATATTGGTGCCCAAATCCCATGATGGGTAGATAACCGATAAGGGATATTGGTCGCAAGTGTTGCGATCCTTGGGATTGGGGCAATATTCACTCATGAACCGTAGCAAGAATACCGGCTACAGCTATGTCAACAATTACGCTGGCCAGCGAGTATTTATCTTTTATAATTGCTGACAAGCTGAGCCGATTGTCCGGCACGGTCCATGTATGAATGAATGAAATAATTTGTTTGATGTGCATGCTTGATAAGGTTTAACTTTCAGGTGTGCTGCTGCAGGGGAGCTTACGCTGCCCCTAATTGCAGGTAAGTACTATGGGTTTGGAAGGTGGTTAATTTAAGAGGATGGGCGGTTCTTTTAGAATGTATTAAAGAACCGCCACACCTCCATCTTATACTTTTGCTGGCATAGGTCTTTTCTTCCAGTCGTCGAAAGGGCTGTTCGTATCTGCATTGGTACTGTTGCTGACACTGGCTCTAGTCTTGTTACTATTAGCATGTGCACTCATGTTGGCATGTAGTGACGACGATAATGCAGTACCGCCTGGACTAGAGAATGCACTACCAGATACGGTAATCGGTGGCGAAGATCAGATCTAAGAGTGTATCTAGTGCTAACATACGTTTTTAAAAAAGTTTGAAGGGTGCAATTAATACCCGAGATTTATAACTATTTTACAAGCTTGGTACAAACTCAACTCGGAGATTTAATACTTTTTTCTACAGCGTTATGTAATAAATGATTTATACAAACAACTTAATTATAGGAGCGGAAGGGAGCAATCATATTTGGTCCCCTGTCTGTCACAATAATGGCGCTGTTGTTATCGAATTCTTTAAAAGCATTGTAGTTTTTGAAAGACTATTTTATCCTGATATATAAATGAATTGTCTGGAGTCAAACCATATCCAATGCTTTTACTACTTGCAATTTCAAGTTTTATAATCATGTATTTTGCATATAAAGTTAAAATGTTCCGTGAAACCGTTGTTGTAATGAATTTAACTCTTCACCATACACTTGTGTACACTAAACTATTGTCAATGAAACACACTGTTTTGCGGCTGTTTATTACTTTATTTTAATGCTCTTTATTACTAATTAAATTAATTGTTTTTTTTTTTTTTTTGTGTAATTCACTTACATACTTTATACACATATGCCGCACTCCTACACACTTCACAGTAGTATAAAACACAACATATATCCACAACACACACAAGAACATACTTTATCTTTCATTCCATTCGACGTCCGATCTTATTCAAGGATATCACTTCGGGTACTCTTACCAAATCCCGTTCTACGCGGATGAAGTTTAGCCTCCCACTCTCCTTTCTTTTGTTTGTATTGCCCCTTTGCCACCCGCCATTTCCTTTCTTTATCTTTCCTGGATTGGGATCAAAAGAGGAAACACAAAAGAACAATCAACAAAGGATCTTTCCGATGAGCATTTACGATCCGCCATGTCGGTCGGCGATAAAACGCACATGTGGTTCGTTTTATGGTGCAAGTTGTTTGTTTTAGAAGAATGGAAAAAGATATTGCCTGCGGGAAATGGTTTGCGTAAACAAACCTTTAAAGGTTCATAAAATTGCAGACGCACATTTTATGAGCCTCAACAACTTTACTTGAAAGTTGGTCATCTGGTCCACAGATTTGGGTCCAGAGGATTTTGCGTGTTGAACATATGGTTCGTTTATCACGCCTTGGATTATTAAATTGGATTCAATGTGAGCAAATTGAGCGTTTAGTTCAAATTGTTTGAAATTGAATTGATGTAGGAATATTTAATGCATGAGGGCAATGCTACGCCTTGGAGAGCGCTTCATCCTTTAAGTGGATGGCTTTGTGTGTACCGCAATTAATGGTGGAGATTGGCTCCAAACGGATAGGTGTTAAGGGGTGGGTGCTTTTGGGCGTAACCACCCCCCCCCCCACACCCCTTTACAAAATGAGTATTATTCTTGGAGGAGGAATAATACTCCTTGGGTGCAGATAGGATATGCGTGTGGTGTAGCGTGGTGGTTACAAAAATCTATTTTTAATTGTCCCATTAATTTATTTTGAATTTGTTTAATTTGCGTGAGTTGGGACTGTTTTGTTGCGTTCCACTTATTTGTAAATTATTATTATTATACTATAGGATTCAGCACACTTTTGTTTATGTATATATATGTATTGTAGTAGCATTTGTGTGTTATATCATATATTTAAAAGCTTGTTTATAGTTGTTTTGGTACATACACTTTTATTTATTTATTTTTTTATTTAGCTTAACAATATTATTATTTAACAATAATGGATAAGTGACATTAATGGGGGCTACAGATAAAGGGGAAAGAAAAACATTTATATACATATGGTATAAGAGTACAAATAAGATTATAATTTGTAAATATTTATTCATATTTTTCAAATCTTGTTTTTGTGGTACGTTAGATTTGTAAAGTGATTAAAAGTGATTAAAATAGGGTGGAGGGGGTGGGAGCGAACATATAGGACAAATTCACTGATTGCTTTCCACCCGGCGAAGGCCAGGACGATCCTTGTCCCTGTGCAAACCAAGTTGAAATGCAGTCTCTACGTGACACACCTGGATAGCTACTTTAGCACGCGACAAGTAGTGAACCAATGCATGCAGCGACATCCTGAGAAAGGTTGGCGCAAGGCTAATAACCAGGCCCGTAAAAATGAATCATTACGGCAAATTTAACAAGCCTCGGATATGGACCGGATACACGACGACGACCACGGAGACGAAAATGGCTAAACGATTTAAGAATTTTTTCATGGAACGTCCGCTCATTATACAGAGCTCGAACTGCACAGCAGGTAGCAGGTGCCCTGTCCGAATACAAGGCTGGCATAACAGCATTACAAGAAATAAGATGGACGGGGAGTGGTGTTATTCAAAGAAATGAGTATGACATTTATTACAGCTGCCATGCAAAACACCATATGCTTGGGGTACGCTTTCTAGTCAGCCAAAAACTGAAGCCTGCCATCATCGACTTTAATGCAATAAACGAAAAGCTATGCACTCTTCGCGTGCGAGGCAAGTTTAAGAACATAAGCCACATAAACGTTCACGGACCTACAGAGGAGTCTCCTGACGACGAAAAAGAAGAGTACTACGAGAACGTGGAATGGGGCCTCAGTGCCTGCCTAAGATACAAGGTGAAAATCGTTCTTGGTGATTTGAATGCGAAAATAGGTCGGGAGCCGGTTTTAAGGCACTACACAGGTTCCCATAATTTGCATGAGAACACTAACGACAATGGACTACGAGTCATCGAACTGGCAGTATAAAAAAACTTGGTCGTTGCAAGTACCGGGTTTCCGCGTAAAGATATCGACAAAGCCACCTGGGAATCACCTGATGGAGCCACTCGCAACCAAATTGTTCACGTGTTGATAGATCGCCGCCACTCCTCGAGCCCGATGACGGTACAAACGTACCGAGGTGTCAACGTCGGCACGGATCACTATCTTGTAGTTACAGTTTTCCGAGCGCGGATTGCCTTACGGAGACGTATTACATCCACGGATCAGGTTCGAATCAACACGGCTGCCTTACGCAATGAGAATACCAATAACATCTTTGTTCATGCGTTAAGACTCGCCTTCGAAGAGCTCGGCGGAGGGGGAGAGTAAGTCCTGGGGCCTGAATGCCGGGCGTAGAAGAGAAATGGACACGCCTTAAGAATACTGTCATTAGTACTGCGAACTCCATCTTAGGCAGTAGTCGTAGAGATCGGAACGACTGGTTTGGTGATGAGTGCAAACTAGCGACTGAACGTAAGAATGCTGGATACCGGGCAATACAGCAGTCTCATAGGACGCGGGTACGCGAGGAGAAATACAAAGAGCTCAGAAGATCTGAAAAAAAGGCTTCACAGACAAAAGAAAAGTGCATGGGAAAAAAACCTTGTCTGTGAAATAGAGAAAAGTGGAGAGCGGGGTCCAGTCGCAGAAGTTCTACCAAATAACCCTCAGTATGACGCGATACACACCACGCTGTACGTACTGCAAAGATAAAGAGGGTAATCTGATCACCGATCCTGAAGGCATTCTGGAGCGATGGGAAGTGCACTTCAATGAATTGCTAAATGGTCAGCTCAGAGAAGAATTGGAGGCTCCACCAATGCAAGATCAAGACCAAATGTTGCCGCCACTAAGCATTCAGGAAACATTAAAAACCATAAGACAGCTCAAATCAAATAAAGCCCCCGGAGCTGATGGGATATCAGCTGAGCTGAACAAACAAGGAGTTCATGAGATCGTGGTGCACGTATGGGAGCAAGAGGAGATGGCGGAAGATTGGCGTCGTGGTATAATTTGCCCCATACATAAGAAGGGAGATATCACACTGTTCAGCAACTGTAGGGGTATAACATTGCTGAGTACCGCCTATAAGATACTCTTCTCTATCCTACAAGATCAGATAGCCTCATACGTTAAAGCCATCATTGGTCAATATCAGTGTGGCTTCATCCCAGGCAAATCAGCGATTGATCAGATATTCACCCTTAGGCAGGCGATGGAAAAATGTCTGGAATTTAAGATTTCATTATATTATCTATTTATAGACTTTAAGGCCGCCTACGGCAACATACCCAGGGTAGAACTATATAATGTCAGGAGAGAGTTCGGCATTCCAAACAAATTGATACGACTTTGTAGGTTGACCATGACCAACGTAACTAGTCAAGTAAAAATAGCGGGATTGCTATCCAAACCAATAAACATCTTTAATGGACTCTGACAAGGGGACGATCTGGCCTGCCTCCTCTTCAACCTAGTATTGGAGAAAGCAATCCGTGGCTCTGGCGTTACAACAAGAGGGACTATTGTCACCAAGTCCAGCCAGATACTTGCCTACGCAGATCACATCGACATCAACGGTAGAGCCGAATCAGCTGTACAGGAATCCTTCACCCAGATCGAGCAGGCGGCACAAAAACTGGGACTGCACATTATTGAGGGAAAAACTAAGTACATGGTGGCAACTTCTGCTAAGAGAAGACCTAACGTTGGTCAAACTATCAGGGTAGTGGAGCGCGAATTTGAAGTAGTGCAATCCTTTAACTACATTGGGTCAAAATTATCAGCCGATAATAATATGGAAGAAGAAATGTGCGAACGGCTGATCAAATCCAACAAAGCCTACTATGGTCTATCAAGGTTCTTTAAATCCCGAAATTTATCCAGAACATCCAAGCTACTACTGTACAAGACCATGGTCTTACCAGTACTCATGTATGGATCCGAGACCTGGGTGCTTAATAAAAGGCACTCTGAACTCTTAGCCGCGTTCGAGAGGAAGGTCTTAAAGAGAATTGTTGGCCCCGTATGTGAGGGACGACGATTCCGGAGACGGTACAACCATGAGTTGTACGCGATGTACCTTGAAGCTAATGTTGTAAGAAAAGTCAATCTCGGTAGACTCCGGTGGGCGGGACACCTAGCTCGAATGAGCGAAGAGGAGCCTGCCCGGAAAGTTCTTTGTGGCGGGATGTATGGAAGGAGAAAGTGCGGCAGACCTTGTCTGCGATAGAGGGATGGCGTAGACCAGGACGCCCAGAGCCTGGGAGAGCGAAACTGGATGACACCGGCTCGAAATCGGGACCGGTGGAGAGATTTGTTAAATAAGGCCAAGACCGGATCCCGGTTGTAGTGCCGATGATGATGACCAAACTGTCTTGTAGGGTGAACAGAGTTTCAAAAACAAAAATAATTTTGCAAATCCAGAAGAAATAACTACAATGACGATGGGAGGGGATTAAACCTGCTACTAGTCTTCGATATACCAATTAATCCACGATTGATCTAAGATCTGGGTTATCAATTTACTTAGTAGGTTATAACATAAATGAGTTTGGCGGCAGATTATGAACACGCGAGTTATGTTCACACACGGTCCTAAAACAGTATTTTTAGAGGTGAAAAACTCATTATTTTCATTATTAAGATAAGTTTCGTCCAGTATGTGTTGTTTTCAGGCGTGCTGGTGGTAATATTTTCTAATTGTAAGTGGTGCTTATTAAGTTTGTTTACGCAAGGACTGATTATATAATAATTAGGTATGCTATTTACGAGACAGTTTTAATTAGTTACACTTTCTTCTTTTGAAATTGTTATTTAATATATTTGTCTGGTATCTACAATATAGAAATATTTATTAATAGTCTGTGGGTAGTTTTTATGATGGCATCAGCAAGGATGCTGGTTCCATAAAAACACCACTGTTGCAAAACACAAGCATCACCGATTGCACCGCAGCAAATAGTTTAAATGAAACACGTTATTGGGTTCTTTGCTTAGTAACACGATTTAATTTTTAGTTGTAAAGTAACACTTGTTTTGATTTTAATTAACGAAATAGCTAACATTATTACATCACTGTTCTTCACAAAGGGAAACTTTTAGACACGTAACTGTTCTGGACACTGACATACAAGTTAGTTGTAATTTTTACAAGACTGTTCTGGACACGGATATTACTTGATCGTGGACTCCGTACCCCTTGACTCCGCTGCGTTAAGGGAAAAATGACTCGCTACTTTAATGCGTGGTGTGACCGTTGAAAACTGACTCGCACACGAACTCTTTGATATTATTAAGTTTTAAGGATGAATATGGACTCTCCGTGGTGCATGTGCACACATCGCGTGATAAAATCTGACTCCACGATGTTCATCGAGAACAACTTCCACCAGCTAACATTATTACATCACTGTTCTTCACAAAGGGAAACTTTTAGACACGTAACTGTTCTGGACACTGACATACAAGTTAGTTGTAATTTTTACAAGACTGTTCTGGACACTGATATTACTTGATCGTGGACTCCGTACCCCTTGACTCCGCTGCGTTAAGGGAAAAATGACTCGCTACTTTAATGCGTGGTGTGACCGTTGAAAACTGACTCGCACACGCTCTTTAATATTATTAAGTTTTAAGGATGAATATGGACTCTCCGTGGTGCATGTGCACACATCGCGTGATAAAATCTGACTCCACGATGTTCATCGAAAACAACTTCCACCAGCCGCCATAAAGATGGATTCTTCCTATATCCTCTCAGGTCAATGTACTGGTGCACAAGGCGGAAAATCATTCATGGTGGCGAGGGATTGACCTGCAGATGTACAGGTTAACGTCTCATCCAGAGAAACCATGGACCAGCGATTAGTAAACAAAACAAACACAGTGAGGTATGGGTAAGATTGTCTAAACAATCATCATATCGATGCCTAAATTCCATGATTGATTGATAACCGATGAAAAGGAATTGGTATTAGGGGCTGCAGGCATCGTTGAGATAAGCGATGGCGAAAAATCGCCGAAGGAAGAAATAGATTATGTGTGTCCTGTAAATAGAAACGCTATTTCCGAGGGTCATGCGCTGAGATGCGCATTTGTTTAGTTTAACCAATGCTGCATGGGAACGTCGGCTGTTTACGTAATCGCCCAAAATCATACCGTTGCAGGCAATAGAATTCTCTGTGACGATAAGCCAACCGCAGATTTGTTCGCCAATGGCAAAGGCTAGGGTGGCTATATGTTTGATTAATATGAGGGTAATTAAAACGCACACAGTGAGATACTGTATGTTTACTTCAGGTTTTCAGGCAGGTCATCATAGGCATGGCATGAGTAAAGTTACCTAAGCAATGTTCATATCCATGCCCAAATTCATGATCGGTTGATAGCCGATAAAGGAAATTGGTCGCAAGTGTTGCGAACCTCGGGACTGGGGCAATAAATGGTTATGAACCGTAGCAAAACCCATCGGCCACAACTGTGTCAACAATTACGCTGGCCAGCGAGTATTTATCTATTATAATTGCTGACAAGCCGAGCCGATGGAGATATAGTACGGTTCATATAATAATTCAATGTGATGCATGCCTTGATGAGGTTTAACTTTCAGGTGAAAGTTATTTGTAAGAAAGCTTACACTGCTCGAATGCAGGTGAGTATAGTGGTTTGCATGCAAAGAGGAAGGTGATTAATTTAAGAGGATGGGCGGTTCTTTGGGAATGTATTAAAGAACCGCCACAAGTCTGCCTCATTGAGGTTCAATCTTGGTTGTCTGTATTTGTATGTGATTTATTTTTCTTTTTTATTTTATTACATTTGTTTTTATGTCCCTTTAATGTATTTTGAATTGTACTTATTTCTCTCTTTCTTGTAGAAAATTTAGCATAATATTAATAATTTTTGACTCTTACTTCTGTCATCTATTTCTGTCCATGTTGATTCTTTATTGTGCGTACCATTATTATTATTATTATTTTTTTTTTTTTAAATTATTTTTACAAGGAAATCTTAAACTTGCAATACACCCTGGGAGTGGTAATTGTTTCGGTATGGTAGCGAGACGAAGGTTGGGGCTAGGTTGAGAATGGGTTCTTGAAATAGGGCTTTAGTCTATTGTTGTGAACCACCACGGATCTTCGGCCCATTTTGATGACCGTATTGACTGGGCTCTTTATAGCTATGGCTGGCAAGTGTCCCTTCCAAGTAGATTCCCGTTTTCCCTTACGATTTTTACACCTCATTAAACACCACGAAACGATTGTGGTTTCGTTTCACTTCGGGAGCAGGTGGTTGACTTCTTTCCCCTTATCTGTAACCCCCATTACTGTCACATCCATTATTGTTAAATAATAATATTGTTAAGCTAAATAATAAAATAAATAAATAAAAGTATATGTACCAAAACAACTATAAACAAACTTTTAGATATATTATATAACACACAAATGCTACTACAATACATATATATACATAATTATACCTACACAAAAGTGTACTGAATCCTCACACTGCTTTTTATGTCTCCTAATATCGGAGAGCATGAATCGCCGCCAGTACCTTTGTCGTATTTTATTATACGATTTGGTGATGCCCTGATGTCCAGCGGAAGGGGAATTGTGATAAAACCGGAGTAAAGTTGCAATCTCATTGGGGTTTGTTATTTTTTCGGGTGTTTCGGGCTACTGCAATAACTTTTTGTTTTGCTTATTTTGTGAGCGGGGGAGCGAGTTTGATGAATTTGCTGATAGAGTGTCAGTTATTTGGTTTACACATGTATTATGACCAGTTGACTCTTTGGGGTTCCCCTTTTTGTGGTTAAAATTTAACCTAAAAGATTTCCGCTTATCTTGGGCTTGTTCCTGTTTCCCTTTGTTGTATTTATTTTCAGGCGTCTTTTTCTCGACGTGTGAGAACTTGATTGGCAAACTAATTCTATTGGGTTCATTTCCGTTCGAGGAAATGTGACGCACTGTTTGGCGCCTTCCAGATTGCAATTCTTCTACAGAAAGTCGTTTCCAAGTAGTCCGTCTTCTGGTAGATCGGGCATACTGCTCACTACTTGAAACTTGCATGGGAGTTTAGACCTACCATTCAGTTGGAAGTTCACCTTGCAGCTTCCCATGTTCAACACGCAAATTCCCCTGGATCCAAATCTGCGGACCAGAAAATTGTTGTAATTGTATATTTTCCGTCGTGGGCCGAGGGCAATTGTGCTCTGATATAATTTAGATATTAATGGTAGCGGTTACCTTACCGGATGTGTGGGAGTCCGCTCCGAATGGTTGCGCTTCGAGAAGCTGGCTGGGGTGACCTTTCTGCGTTAGGGCTGCCATTTCCAATGTTTCGCGGGGATGTAGTCGATCACTGAATTCATTACTTTGTCTCTGTCAAATTTGACCGTCAAATTTATTTAAATTGTTGAAACAAAAGTCACTTTGCTCTTAGTTGTACAATTTATTTAGTTACGGACACTTTACTCGTTATTTAATTTTAGTTAACTTTACACCATATTTAATTTTTAGTTAATTGGTTTATCTAAGCTTAAATGTACAGTTTATTTAATTACAGGCACTTTACTCGTTATTTAGTTTTAGTTAACTTTACACGATAATTAAATTTACCACCCGACAAACTGACACATGTCCGCTCCCTTTTTAATCTCGAAACAACCACTATATATCAGATGACGGCCTCGGCCAAATACTGAAAACCAACTCGCTTTAGTTTTTAATTTTCCTCCCCGAACGAAAACTTTTATCTTTCGTCCTGCAGATCGAAGGTTTTTTTTTTTGGTTTCGGTAGGAAGGTGGAAATCTTCAAAAGATACCTCTTGACCGATCCAGAGGCATGCCGGGTTTTTACCGACTAAAGCCACCTCGCGCCAGGCTCATATTCCCGTTGATCCCCGTGGAACTTTCTTTTAGATATTCCATCGCGGGGCGGGACGGAGTTTACCTGTTACTCCGCTCGTCGCGTCACAACCGCTGCATCATTTCACAGAGAATACCATTTGTTACGGACCATGCCTGTTTTGAACTAAGCATGTATTCTATTACTCCTCCCGGCGTAGCTGTCCGTCTCATATGTCTCTCCAAAATCGTTCGTGCGGTCTCGAATCTCACGCACTCTGTGAGTACGTGCTCCGCATTTTCTATTTTGCCTTCGCAATACAAGCCGTATGGGTGATTCACATGCTTATACTTGTGCAAGTATTGCCGAAAGCATCCATGTCCTGATATTAGCTAAGTCAGGTGGTAATTCAGCTCGCCATGTTTTCTTTTAACCCATTTTCTATATCAGGTATCATGGTGTGGGTCCATCTTTCTTTGGTGGAAGAATCCCACCTTCGTTGCCATTCTCTTAGGCTTGAGAGCTCTAATTGTGACCGCATTCTCCGACGATTCTCTTGAGAGACCTTATGCAATGCAGCGTTTTCTTTAGCTGCAATGTCAGCTGGCGTCCTCCCGACCAGAATATTTATAGCTTCTTCGGATACCGTTCGGAATGCACAACATACTCTTAGTGACGCCAGTCTATGTGCGGAGTTCACTCCACTCATGTACGACTTATACTGTGCGGCTCCTGCCCATATGTGAGCTGCATACATTATAATGGAGGTGTTGACACTGGTTATGAGTTTCCTTATGTGGGGCCGGGGTCCTCCCACATTGGGTAGCAGTCTCGCTAAAACTTTGCATACTCTTGCCGTTTTTTCACTCGTTTTCCCCAGGTGTTCCTTGAACCTCAACCTGTTGTCGAGTATAACCCCAAGATATTTAATATTAGGACTGGATCTGATTATTTGTCCTTCTATTTCCAAATCAAGGTATTCAACTTTCTTGCGGCTGCTTATTAAAACTGCCTCCGTCTTATGTCCAGATAGTTTCAGTCCGGCTATATCTAGCCAGCATTTAATGCTCTGGATTGCTTGGGAGCAAATATTCTCCAGGTTATCTAGATGTTTAGCTACGGCCACTATTGCCAAATCATCTGCGTACCCAATGATTCTAACCCCCTCCGGTACATTGCCCCTGAGCACACCATCATACATTATATTCCATAACAGCGGGCCTAATACAGATCCCTGAGGTACACCCGCTGTTATTTGATATTCCTGAGGTCCCTCATCTGTATCATAGAGCAGTCTTCTATCCGAGAGATAGTTTGCTAGTATACGCACCAAGTAGGGTGAGACTTGTAGATCGCGCAACGCTTCTAGAATCCGATTCCAATTCACCGAGTTAAACGCATTTTTAACATCTAGCGTCACCACCGCGCAACATTTCTTTGTACCCCCTAGCCATCATGCTCCAGCTATCGCATTGCGAGCGATGTCGCACACCACAGATAGTGCCTTACCGGTTGATCTACCTTTCCGGAATCCATACTGCAATTCAGAGAGCCCCGATGTCCCCTCAGTGAATTGTTCCAGGCGGGTGGCAATTACTCGCTCAAGCAGTTTTCCTGTCGTTTCCAACATGCACAACGGACGATAAGACGACGGCGCCTCTGGATTCTTGACTCCTTTTGGAATAAGCACAAGCCGCTGTTTTTTCCATCGTTTGGGAAATTGTCCCGTTTGAAGGCAGGTCGTGAAGAGACTGCTGAAAAGTTCCGGGTTTTTTGTTAAAGCACTCTTCACTACAGCGTTAGGGATACCATCCAGTCCCGGGGTCTTGTTTTTTTGACAACCCTTGCAGCCAAGAGCACCTCTTCGGGGGTCACGGGACGTATCTCTCCTTCAGTGATACTCCACTCCTCTTGCACTCTCAACAGTAGGCGCTGCCCCATGGGTTGTTATTTAATTCATCCCTTAGGGAGCAGAACGCGTCATATTTACTTTTGCGGATCACATTGCTCAACTCTTTCCGTTTGTTGACGAATTCCGCATGCAGCTGTGGGTAGATGTTACAGTTTCTTGCTCTTTGTGGCAAGCGTTTTAACCTGTTGCACTCCGATCGCACATGGGCGATTTCTGAGTTCCACCAATAGACTGGTTTGATAGCCCCTGCTGGTTATCTTTGTCGTGGCATAGAAGCATCACATACGGTAGTTAGCCACTTCATGACTTTTCCAGCCTGCCTGTCCGCATGGGCCTCTGCGTCAAACTGTGCGATTTGGTCTTCCAGTATATAATCGAGCAGTTCCGCATCGAGGTCCTTCTCTTTCCACCCATTTTTTTGGGCTCTCTTCGCCAATTTTCCAGTGATGAATCCCCTATGCGGTAATATTTCGTCACATCACGGCTTGGTGGTCACTGTGGGTGTAGGTGTCGAAAACGCCCACCGAAGGGTATTTCCTTTGTTATGCAGGACCCTTTTTCCCAGTCGCCGCTTCCTTTTATTATCCTTTCGGCGTCGGTTCAACAGGGAAAGACAAAAGGACAATCAGGCAAGGATCTTGCAAATGTGCATTTATAATCCTTTTTGTGGGTGCTATAATAAAACGAACGTGTAGTTCGTTTTTATGGTGCTAAATGCTTGATCGCCTTGGATTAGTTGAAAAGGAAACGAGGTTGCCTGTAGGAATTGGTCTGGGTAAATCATCCTTTACAGATTATGATTCTTACCAACTTTACTTGAGAGTTGGTCATCTGGTCCGCAGATTTGGATCCAGGGGAATTTGCGTGCTGAACATCTGGTTCGTATATCACGCCTTGGATTTATGTTGAATTCAAAATGGGCAAATTGAAAGTTTAGTTCAATTTGTTTGATATTGAGTTTGATATGGGCCCGTTTAATGTATGGGGAAATACTAAGGCTTGAGGGGTGTTTTATCCTTTTAGTGGATTCTTTTGTGTACCGCAATTAATTGGTGGAGACTGACTCCAAAGAGGTATGTATTAATGGGTGGTTGGTTTTGGACGTAACACTTATTATAGGTATGCCCCCGTTTCTGGCAGTAGCTACAAGTTATTTTGATGATGAACTACTTTGAGAAGAATTTGGTGTAAGCTCTATCACTGAAGGACCCACCTCTGTACCTGTAATTGGGTTAAATATCTGTGAGGTTGGGGCTGTTGCGAAGAGAGAAGAATGGTATATCGATGAAGATTGCGAAGAAGAGAGTAAGTTCTCTCTATTGTTTTCAAATAATGATTAATGGAAGGAAAAAAAAAGAAAAAATGGTCACTTATCTTATACTGTAACTGCTTTGGTTGATGGTGGTAATGTGGCGTTGTCCGGCTGTACTGCTGCTGAAGTTACGGCTACTGTTGTCGGCTGCTTCTCCCGTTGATATTTCTTGATGAAATTTTTTGTTGATTTTAAATTGGTCGTTTTTTGTGTCACTGATTTTGTGTGTTTATTGTTTAGTTCTTTACACACTTTACCTTTTGAGTGTCTCTTTTGTTGAGATTATTTCTAATTTGTGCGCGTGTTTGTGTGTGATTTAATTGTGTGTTGAAATTATTTTTCTTTAACTTTTTTAGTTTATTGATGTGTGGTTTTCTTTCTACTTTCACTTTACTAAACAATTTTTTTATTCTTATTTTTGATCCACTTATGTTTTTATTTTAAAATTACTTTTTTGACGTTATATTTATTTTATTATTTTATTTTATAAACGGTTGAATTCAATTCGTAGGTTTACGTAACGTACTTCCGAAGCTAGACTCAGCTACGGACGTAGGGTAAGGTAGTCTTACCCAGTACGTTCGTTTATTGTTATCGAAGAGATCAAGGCTTTTCAAGCGCTTACAAGTATTGAACCCGGGCTTCCTTGATCCTACCGACTGCGCCAATGTTATGTTTTTATGTTAATCTTATTTATTATAATAATTGAGCCACTCCCCTATGGAATGGGGATTACTTACTTTTACTCTGCTGGGATTGCATCTACCACGCTCAAATATGATAACAGGATTCTCAGCTACTTTGCGATACGAGGTGGAACTCTCGGAGTCCATGGTGATACACAAACGCTTTTGTTTCCTTAGTCTTAAATTTCCTTTATTAGGCACATCACCATTTAAATTCGGCAGTGACACTTTACTTCCGCTTATTGTTATTAGATACACAAACGTTATTAATTTACAAATATAAATAAATTTCTCATTGCTTTTTACACACACACTTCAACGTTTTCTAGTGATCTATTTTAGATACTTCTTATTGGATACTTTTACTACACAGTCGTGGCCATCTTGGACCGTGAATCATAACCAACTTCCTGCGGACGATCGTCTCGGTCAACAACTGAATCCCAACTCTATCCTTTTTTCCGTAGTCTCCCCGAACGAAGACTTTTTCTTTCATCCTGCAGATCGAAGGATATATCCTTTTGTCTACATGGCCCTTTTTGGCAGCCGCCATTTCCTTTCTTCATCTTTCCCGGCTTATGATCAAAAGAGGAAACAAGGGGGAAAATCAACACAGGATCCTGCTAACGCAAATTTACGATCCTCTATGTCGGTGGGCGATAAAACGAACGTGTGGTTCGTGTTATGGTGCAAGTTGTTTGTTTTAGAAGAATGGAAAAATAAATTACCTGCAGGGAATGGTTTGAGTAAACAAACCTTTAAAGGATCATAAAATTGCAGACGCACATTTTATGAGCCTCAGCAACTTCACTTGAAAGTTGGTCATCTGGTCCGCAGATTTGGGTCCAGGGGATTTTGCGTGTTAAACATATGCTTCGTTTATCACGTCTTGGATTATTAAATTGAATTCAATGAGAGCAAATTGAGCGTTTAGTTCAATTTGTTTGAAATTAAATTGGTGTAGGAATATTTAAAGCGTGAGGACAATGCTACGGCTTGGAGGGCGCTTCATCCTTTAAGTGGATAGCTTTGTATGTACCGCAATTAATGGTGGAGATTGGCTACAAAGAGGTAGGTGTTAAACGGTGGGTGATTTTGGAAGTAACACCGTTGTAAGGCCTGGTAATATTACATAAGCTGAAAAGTCCCACGATTTTTAATGAAAACAGGCGTTTTTTGGGCAAAATTATATTTATTCTTCAACATAGTTGCTTTTGAGGGCAATGCACTTGGTATAGCGATTTTCCAACATTTCTATGGCTTTTCTGTAGTACGGGACGTCCAAACACGCCTCGGCTTCGGCGATGACTTCTTCATTCGATCTGAATATGTTTCCCTTAAGTCACCGCTTGAGGTTTAAGAACAGCTAATAGTCGCTGGGAGCCAAGTCTGGAGAATATGGTGGGTGAACAACCAAGTCAAATCGTAATTGGTCCAATTTCGCCATTTCGCCATTTCAAGGACGTGTGTGACGGTGCGTTATTGTGATGTATATAACTATTTTCTTCGCCATACGGGGCCGTTCTTTCTTTATTTCGTCGTTCAGCTTGTCTAATAACGCTGCACAATAGTCTCCTGTGTCTGTTCTTCTCTTTTGCAAGTAATCGATGGAGATTATGCTAGGCGTATCACAAAAAACGGAGGCCATAACCTGCCCTGTCGAGCGTTGGTCTTTTGGCCGCTTTGATCGACTTTCGTGGCCTTTCAGCCACTCTGCAGGCTGCCTATTGAACTCAGGCGTAATGAGGCCATCGTCACAAAACATCGTAATAAGTCGACTCGATTACACTGCATCAACGCCGAACCGGTCGTTGAATCATCGATGCGCTGCTGTTTTTAGTCGACGGTCAGCAAACGCGGCACCCATCGCGCCGATAGCTTTTTCATCTCCAAAAAGTCATGCAAAATGTATCCCGACCGATGCCCATAGCCTCAGCTACCTCGCGCAACTTCGTTTTACGATCACTCAAAACGATTCGATGCACATGCCTTACGACTTCCGCATTTATAGCCTCTTGTGGCGTTCCAGGGCGGAGTGCGTCTTCGGTGCGCGTACGCCCCATTTTAAATTTAATAAACCACCGATAAACGGTTGTTCGCGAAAGAGCAGATGTGGGATAATATTTTTGCGACCACTGCAATAATTATTCAGAAGTTCTCCCCATCAAAAAATAATGTTTGTTCAAGATACGATATTCCTGTTTTTCCATCTTTTTTTACGAAGGCGACAGTAGCGTCACTCAAATGACTATAGCTTGTAAACGATTAAACGAAATCTTACGAAACTTCATTCATAAACTAGTGGGAGATAAGCCTCTCGAAATGAGCCATTTTCTCTTTCTAGTGGCGCCACCCAATGAAAAATCCCGGTACTCTTCAGCCCATGTTAACTTTCCATGTTACTTTTCGGTCTATGTTAACTTTTTGTCCGTATATTGCATCAATAGATATCAATAAACCCACAAATGATAAAAATAATTTAATTATATCGAGATTTATGGGGACGCAATAGGGGCGCGAAAAGCAGCATATGCTACGGAAACGAATGGGAAGTTTTCGGACAATTACTACACTCGCACATAAATTCCGTGCGTGAACATCATTTTGTTTAATTTGGATTCCACACAAGCGGATCACATATACCAAAACAAATAGGTGGAACTGGCTATTCTGTGTTTGTTTAAGGTACCTTTGACGAATTGCCCCACTGAGTTCCGATATAAGTTTTTCAAGACGGGAACACAAGTGGTAACTCCTTGGCGATTAAGCCGATACTTCTAATCGGTCAATGGTTGATCACTTTTGATAGCAAACCCGCAATGTTCTCCCGATCAGCGCAAAATCGTAACTGAAAAACCCACACGATCCACGAATCAAATAATGACACTAGTTTTATATCAATCAAAATTTTTGAATTACCGTACAACCATCCAAATTTTATTATGCACAGACAAATGTTCATTTACGTCTCTACTAAGTCTTTATAATTTCCACGTCTCTTACGCCCACAAAATGCATGAATCATGAACATCGCAGTAGCTATAGTTGTGTTCATATTTTCTTTGGTACCAATTCTAGGATTAATCTCTGTAATGTCCAGTGCTCGGACTCTTTTAGTCTTGTTCAGTTCTTCCATTAGGGTTATACCTTCTCGGAATGTGAGTCCTCCAGGCACTGGTGTTCCTGTACTTGGCGCCGCAGTAGCATCTAAGGCATCGATATCAAGGCTTACATGAATGTCACTATAGCTATCCAGGGCATCAAGACTCATTTCCACAACCTTCGATATCCCATACTTGTCTATTGACTATGAGAAAAAAGAATAATAGGCGTAATACAAATTAGACCAGGCACTTACATCCATTGCAAAATGAGGGATGTTCAATTTATTCAAAATGACAGCTTCACCTGGATCAACGGCCCTTAAACCGATGTAAACTAACTTCTTGGCAGATAAACTAGAAAGAAAAGATGAAATACTGTTTTGAGAAGTTATGGTAGGTAAGTAGAACTACAAATATTTTCAAACGTATCCTGCTAACCCTTGGTGCTTTCGGAGATCGTATTAAAAAATTGGATGCAACACTCGATATTCAAAAACAAGAAAGGTTTTGAACCAATCCAATCCGTTAGCGTTTCACTGCATCCGAACTGTCCCTTGCCCGGTACAAAAAGAACTCGTTTTTGTATGGGTTTGTTACTGCTCACAACGTACAGGTCCCAGGATCAATACGCTATTCTACCATCCGGCGAGATACATAAAAAATACAATCCACAAGCAAGCCAACAACACGTTTTACCTCCACCCATCAAACTCACATAGCAAACCATCAATTCATGTGATAATCGGTACGCCTTATCCAAGCTTAGAAACAAAATAACCTATGAGAATATCCGCATCTATCTTTCTTACCTCCTTGACAAATCCAACTGTTTGCTTTGATGGTAAAACGAAAACCAGCGTCATGGTTTCCATTCAGCAGGAAGGTATTCCTACCGACCTTCCTACTCTTCGCAATCTATTTATAAAATTCCATATAGACTTCAATATGCTTCCAGACATAGTGTCAAAAAATATCTCTTGGCTTACCGCCAATATATAGACAAAAACTTGACCTCTCCCAATAATGACCCTAAACAGTAAACCTCCCCACACCATTTCATGAGTCTCAACTATCAGAATGTTAGAGGTCTCCGCTCCAAAACGCATTCGACTCTGCGTAAGGCACATACCCTCCCGTTCGATATATACGCTCTGACCAAGACCAACCTCATCCCGATTATAAACAGTATAGAACTATTCCCTTCCTCCTTTACCGTTTTCCGGGATGACCATGTTCATCGTCAATGTCCCGATTCGCCATGCCGTGGGATGTTGCTTGCCATTCATAACAGACTCGCCTCATCTCTAATTACTATCTCTCACTCTCCCAACCTTGACTATTTCGCTATAAAAATCAACCAGCGCCCAAAGTCATTATTCGTTATATGCTTCTATATACCCCTTTCACGTCCTATCGTGTCATACGAACTCGTAATAGAAGCGACTGATCACCTAACGTACTTAAGCTCCTCCCTAGACGATATCGTCGTTCTTGGGGATCTTAACCTCCCACATCTCCAATGGTCACTGGCAGACGATCAACCCGTATACTTCTCTAACCCCACAAGTACCAAAGAACGTCTTTTTATTGACGGTCTCACCAACTCTAGCCTCCGTCAAATAAGCAATCTCCTAAATCATATGGGTAGACAATTGGACCCATATAATTTCTCAGTTGCCCCTAGCCCACACGCACTCTCAACCATTGGCAATTTCTACCCCCGCTTCTCTTATCCCTACGTCGCCCAGCCCTCTCCAACTCATGGCAGCTACAACTTCCACCGAGCCAACTTTCGCCTTCTGAATGAACATCTTAGGAAAATCGCATTTCGCTTTGATCATCTGGAGGTAGAATCAGCTACTGTCACCCTCTACAAGGAGATCTACTACGCCATATCTTTATATGTCCCTTATTCTCGACATCGAATATTGGTTTCATTGGGCCGATGATTAGGTCTTCGGTTTCATCGCCCCCGTGGTACAACCGCACACTTCGCACTCTTCGTAACAAGAGGAATAACTTGTGGAACCGTTTCTTAAGAACTCGTTCCCCCTAGACTACTCCAACTATGTCGGTTCGTTTTATAAATTCGCCAAGCTTTACAACTTCATCTACTTCAAATACATCTCAAAAACACAAACCATCTTGATCAACGACCCCAAAACTTGTTTCCGCTTTATTAATTACAAACGGAAATTCGGCACCTATCTCAACTCCATTTCCTATGACACGATTACCTCAACCGATCGCCAAATTATAGCCAACATATTTGCTACTTTCTTCAAAAAATCTCTCACGGTTATCTTTTTCGAGGCCGTCTTACTTCAAAGACCTGCCCGAATTCTCCATTGGCTAAACATTCTTAAAGACGAGTTCGGGCCCGGCTCAGATGGACTTCCCGCTGTCCTGTTAAAAAAATGTTCCTCTTCTCTCTCTCCCGCTCTCAAAGATTTTCGATCTGTCTCTCATACAAGGCGTTTTCCCTAGCATTTGGAAATCGTCCTTTGTAAGCCCTATACATAAAAAGGGACCCAAAAATGATATTAGTAACTACCGTCCCATCGCCAAAGTGTCTCATATCCCAAAACTGTTCGAAGGTATTCTTTACAACGCGTTATTTTTTCGGTGTAAATCCGTTATCTCACCCTATCAACATGGTTTCTTTTCGGGAAGGTTGACCACCACCAATCTGGTTGAGTTCTCATCCCATACTCTCCTTGCCTTAGAGAATGGCAGCGAAGTCGATGTAATCACAACCGACTTCAGCAAAACGTTCGACAAAATCTCTCAGAATCTCATCCTCCCTTGGGTTTGAACCCATATTGATTAAGCGGATATCGTCCTATCTTAAAAGCCGTTGGTCTACCGTCAAGAATCTGTGCACGGCCTTATCGTTGCCCGTTCGCGCCACATGTCCGGCCCATCTTAATCTTCGCGACTTGATTACTCTCACTATTGTAGGTTTGTGGTACAGCTCTCCTAATTCGTGGTTGTGAAGTTTCCTCCATTGTTTCGCCTCCTCGTCATATTTACCGCCAAAGATACCCCTTAAAACTTTATTCTCGAATACGCGGAATTTGTTTTCTTCCCGTTTTGTGAGAGCCCATATTTCGCTTCCGTATAGAGCAATCGGCATGATTATGGTTCTATAGACACGGACCTTTATGTTACGTGATAGCAGTTTTGTTGCAGCACAAGCAACAACAATAAGAACAAGGGATGAATCTTTGGGGTTTCGGTCCCCAAATCGTCCTTGTCGTCTGCTCCGTTGAGATTTCTCTGCTGCAGTGTGGCTGTGGGGTTAGGGTGCGCGGTGCCTCCGGCCGGGGCGCATGTATGTAGTGGTTATGTGGGTACCCTGTGGCTGGGCGGCCTCCTGAGCAGGGGTCCCGGCTTGTGGTGTGGGCAGCTGGGGCTGGATCGGTTGGTTGATGTGGGCCGACTCTGCCCTTTCCAGATAGGCTGGTTTGACTTGGTCGGTTGAGACGGTTTTCTCATGGCCATTGACGTCGATGATGATTGTTCTGTATTCCGTGGGTCGGATGACGAGTCGTCTGCACATGGGTGCAAGTCTGCAGATCCTTGTGGATGAACGGGTGCCCTGTGGTGTGCCGGGTTGCTGGGACAGGGCGGATGGCTTTAAAGAGCCGGCGTAGGCTCCCGACGAAGTTCGTTTTGTTTGCCTGTGCCGGTTCCGATGCGACGAATTCTCCGGGGATTCGAATGGTTGTGCCGTTTTTTCCGATACGGAAAAAAAATCACTTGTGCGATACAACCGTTTTCACGATAATGTGCTGATCGATGGCACGGGGCTTTTGATCGGATGACATTAACGGGGAACTATCGATTGTACGAGGTATATTAACGGGCGCATAGAGACAATTTTCTTCTTCTTCGTTTTGCTCTGGTTCAATTCAAATCAGTTTTTTTTTTGTTCTTTTAAAGTTATTCAAAGTGGCCGTTGAAGTGGCAAATTAAATTAAGTGAATTTAAAGTTTTTGAAATTGTATTTATTTTTAAATTGGATTGGAACGAAGTGTGAATAAATATAGAAGAGTACCTGCAATAAAAACCTCTCTTTTGATTGATTAAATTGTTGCTGTCCTGGTCGAGTAAATAACGACCACGGATAAACAAGTTTGGTTTTCAGCAGTTTACTGACTACGTGCCAACTAGCGTTGCCGGAATGCAGTCCTTTGTTAATTTCCTTCGATATTTCGTTACTATCCGTCAGTATCGTTCCCAGATATTTAAATTCTTCAACTTTTGCAAATATCTTGCCTCTGACGTTTATATGTGTTGTTCCCTGAGTTCCAACTGCTCTCGCCGTAATCATGTATTTTGTTTTTTCTTCATTTATTTCTAGGCCCACCTCTTCTGTCGCTTGCATGATCATTTCACTGTTTTTACTTACAGTTTCTAGATTATCGCCCAAAACGGCGATGTCACCCGCTAAGGCGAGCACTTGTGTGACCCCGTTCAGGGATGATCCGATCATGTTGTCGTCTTGTACCTTTCTGATAACATACTCGAGGACAGAGTTAAAAAGACATGGTGATAGGCCATCCCCCTGTTTTAGTCCGTCGCGTATTTCAAATGGTTCTGAGAGGTGGTTTTCTATTCTAACTCGCCCTTTGTTTTCGTTCATGCAAATTTGAATGAGGGCGGTATATATTATCAGGATTTCCAGCTCAACTACAATGTGGTAGGTAGAGTTGTGGTGGAGGAAGTATTGTGCCAAGACTCGGGCACTAGGTTCACTTCCTTCCACCAGCTTAAGCAAGACAGGTAAGAATTATGGAGTATAGGTAGGTAAGAATTATGGAGTATAGGTAGGTAAGAATTATGGAGTATAGGTAGGTAAGAATTATGGAGTAAAGTTCCGCTGAAAGATAGTTCACCCGATGAGTAAAAGTTCCAAACCGCAGGGCAAGACCAGGAAAGAAAGTCAAACGCACTGATTTAAGTTATTAATTAGATCATCACTTTATTTGGTCCTTTAATGGCTGGCGCAACACAAACTACTTTAAAGTTAAGCACAATTAATGTCCCCGCCAATGTAGACATCACACTTTATCAGACTACATATCAAACTTATTACTGAAATAACACTTTGCTCATAATTGGGAGTTGTTTTACTTTATGCGATTTAAATTGTTTAACTGTATGCGATCTGAATGTCACATTCAACAGGCAGGACGGCGGATATTGGCGTTTGCCATTTTGCACACTCACGACTCACAGGGACGCGAGCTCCGATCGCACTCCTCGATGGTTAAAAGGCGGCCCATCGTATTTATGCGTTCCGCAGCGCTACGGTAGCGTAGTGGAGACCCGACCGGCTCGGTGTGGTGATGGAAAAGGACTCCCTCAAGCGTTGGAATCTGGATCTTGATTCACCCTCGATTCAGTGGTGGTGAATATCCTCTCGGCTAAGGATATGTTTACCTACCTCAAGAGAAACATAAAGTCTCTCTTTGTGGAATGGAAAACCAGATCTCGTAATGAAGATCATGGTGTATGCATGGATGGGTGATCGTACACATCACCGTGTTTATTGATGCATTTAAGCAAAGGATAAACGAAACCTGAAACGAGGAAAAAAGAACAAAAGGAGAAACGACCTAAGCCATCGGCCTGTAATGAGGGTCGGCTAAATAAATAAGCTGTAACTCATTAGGTGTGAAATGCATTTGGGATACATCATACAATTTGTATATTGTATCTTTGGTCGTTGTAAGGGAATGGAATCTTTATTTGCATTTGTTGATGCTATTGAATTAAATCCGGCGGCTATGCGCGGAGTTGATGCTTGTTTGGAGATTCAAACAAAGGAGCATTTCGGGGTAAAGCGCTTGCAGCTGTGTTGCATTGTTTATCGTTGGTGCAAGGGTCGCCAGCCAATGTGTATGTGGGTAAATTTATTGTACACATTTTGAGGCTGGGAATAGCCAACTCAAGGTTAAGATTCCCTGATTATGCGGTTGCATTATATGTGAACCAATGAGTTTTCTTTCAGGGAATTTATGATAAGTTTAGAGAGAATTCTTATAGGGAATTTTTAATTCGAATTAATGAATGAAAGTACGAATTCTCTTCCAGGAGCTTTTAGCTTGTGGCGGTCCCAGTAAACGCCACTGCTGACCCTCCCAGCAATTGGTAAGAAAGGCTTCCTAGAGCACTTAAATAATATAGAAACAAGTATTATGGCGGTCGCGATCAACGGGGATCTGCTCGCCAGTTGGCTGCCGCGCGAGCGACTTTGTATGAGTGTGTAACGAATTGGATATCTACCCATAGTGGATGGTGCACATCCACTGAGAAGAATCATCGAGTCGGATATTAACCATCGTGCCGTGCGCACATGGAGTCTGAGCCCAACTACCGTCGGTGTAAGAGCGTCTAAAAAAGAATAATTTACTTGACAGTTTGAAATCGTTTAGTTATTGAAACATATTATAACAACTATTCAGTTTGAAATCATTTAGCTAGTGAAACACTATAACAGAATAACGTTGTGCATTAAAAATGTTTAAAGTTACCTTTTTGTATTGAATTTTTATGTTTTTAATTTTTCTTCTAAAAAATAAATAAATAAGAAATAGATGAACCTGTGGTGTTTTATTGTTTACATTGACAAATTACAAGACTTTCGGAGACTAGAGCGAAGAAGCATAACTCTATTAGTGAACACCATTCGGAGAACAGTGCCGACGAGGGAAGTTTTCGTGAACCTGTGCCCAGGCCGGCACCTAATGAAGACACCCGTTACCACAAGCTAAATACATTTGATAAATTTGTTGCGTGAAGCATTTACAGGGGCTTAATGCGATTGCATTAGCAGAAAGTTATGGTGGCTGGGTTGCGGATATGGGGGGTTCTTCAGGTGAGCTTTTTGAACCCCCAGAGTCTTTGTCTTGCGATTGAGTCGTAGGCTTTTTTGAAGTCAACGAACAGTTGGTGAACCGTCTCTCCGTGTTCCCACTTTGTTTCCAACAATTCCCTTACTGTGAACATTTGGTTACACGTTGACCGGTTCCTACGGAATCCGCACTCGTAGTCTCCCAGCATTTCTTCTGCGTATGGTGTGATTCTCGCCAGTATGACGCTTGTTAGTATTTTGTATGTGGTTGGGAGTAATGATATTCCTCTGTAGTTTTCGCAGTCAGATCTGCCGCCTTTTTTGGAAAATGGAGACGACTATTGAGGTTTTCCATTCTTCCGGACTGACTTCCGAATCGCATATTGGTTTGATGAGTTGGTGGATCTGTGGCGTTTCTAACACCGTTAGAATACTGAAGAACACCGAACGAAAATCGAATAAGAAAGTGTATCAGAGTCGTATATCATAGCGATTCACATCAGTTGAATATATTTGAGTTTAAAAATCGAATTCTAAACATGGCCAGTAGCCTGATGTGTTACGCATTGGTTCAATTTTTGGTAATTCTAACTGTCATATCGTCAGTTCGAATCACACGTTCTTCACTATCATCCCAAACGCTACAGATCTTTCGAGCGGTTGCCTCTCCTCCATGCTTCACAACCTCTGCCGGTATGTAGTCGACTCCGGGTGCCTTGTTGTTTTTCAATCGATTTATTGCGTCTACAACTTCGTTGAAAGAGGGCTCTGGGATCTGAGGCTCGGCTGTATGTACGTCTGGTTCAAAATACTGCTTCCATCTTGTCACGATATTGTTTGTTTCTGTGACCAGACAACCGTTTGCGTTTCGAATTATTTAACTTCTCTCTCGGTAGCCATTTCTAATTTAATTTATGCCGGCATACATACCTCTGATGTTCTTTGCTCTGGCATTTTCTAGGATTTTTTCAATCCAAGAGTTCTCCCATTCGCGTTTTTCGCATTTGAAGAGTCTCATTGTCTCTTTCCGAGTTGTCACGTATCTTTCTACGTTGACTTCCTCATATCTGTGTAAGGGGATCACTCTGAGGCGTTTACAATCTTCGATCTTTGCCTTGCACTCATCGTCAAACCAAGGTTTGGACTTAATTGTTTTCTTATATCCTAATACCTTTGTATTATAGTTTGTTTGATTGTGTCTCTGATCGATGTCCATTTAGTGTCCACACTGTTAGCTTCCTCTTTCTCACTGCTCCCATTCTCTAGGATGCTAAATCTATTCGTTAGCTCGTCTTGATATTCAGCCCCTTTGCCCAGGTCTTTTAGTTTATCAATGTCGGGGTTTTTGCTCGTCTCCCGTGACTGCACATCTGGGTTTGCTGTGAGCCGACTCCTAATTTTGCCCTACACTAGAAGGTGACCGGAGTCGCAATCTGCTCCTCTATATGATATTACGTCAAGAATATTCGAGTGGTGTCTTTTGTCTATGAGGAAGTTGTCTATTTGGTTACGCGTTACGCCGTCGGGTGATATCCATGTGGCTTTACGGATTTGCTTGTGCTTGAACATCGTGCTTTTCATTACCACATCCTTTGACGCTGCGAACGTTTAAAAATAGAAATTAAAATATGTGTGTATTTTAAAATGTTTGCACTAGACCCCAATGCTGCCTATAGGCAACATTTCATAACGGCTAAACCAGGATACATAGGAATTTGAAATTGATATCAGTTCATACCAAGGTCCAGATTAACAACTCTATATCCTTAAAAAAAATTTAGCCACGCCCCAATTAATTCGAGCATGAAAGGGTTAACATGTGTGAAAGGGTTAAGTGTGTCAGTGACATCATAGGCAAAGATGGCATAGATACATGAGGTCATTGATACACTCAATCAAAATAACGCCACCCGATTCTAAAGTCGGATGACCCCCGGGACGATAATGCAATTAACTGCATATTCCCAAACAATTAGCAGATATTACAAAAGCAATTAATTGCATATTTCAGATCCAATAACAAAAACCAATTAATTGCATGTTTCGGCGAATGGCAAAATGCAAAAAGTAAGTGCATAAGAGGTAATTGGGTCAATTCGCAATTGCGGATGTTGAACTGTGGCGCAAAGCAATGAAGATATATTGGCTGACACGACAGTGCAAAGCAATTGCGAATCGAAGTTGAAAATCGGAAATTAGGTCATTGCGGAATGAAATTGCATTTTCGTCATCGGGAAGTGTTGACTCCAAAGTATCGAGCAGGGGTAAAAGAAAAATAGCAAGGAGAAACATTTCAAATAGCGGTCGGAAAGGTTGTCTGTGGAGGCAGTTGATATAAGAATGAGGAAGTGTTATTAAGTTGGGGAGAATCGTTTGAAAGAGAGATTGTGGTAAAAGTCAAGTGAAGAAGGAAGTGGATGGAAAACTAGAGAAGCTGGTTGTTAAATTGTGATCGAGATTGGGAAGAATTGTACTAAAACCCGAACGTAAGAAAGTGCAAAAGAGAAACGAAATGAAGATAAGGAATAATAACAACGAATGTAAAAAATAACTCGATGTGAACTATAAATTAAATGAGGTGCCGACGAAATTGTTAAGAATTGTGGTAAATACCGAAACGGTGGGGAGTGCTTCTAAAAGACAGAACAAATAAATTGAAAGCATTAGTTAAGATAAATAAATGTAAAAACAAACAAAAAGAAGGAAAGCTGCTGATGAAATAAGTTGAACTAAATCATATATAAAAGTGCCGATTGAACTAATTGTAACTACCACATCGTTAGTTAAGACAAGTGAATGTAAAAACAAACAAAAAGAAGATAAACTGTTGATGAAAGAAGTTGAACCAAATCTTGTACAAAAGTGCCGATTGAAACTGATTGTAACTACAAAAACTATAAAAATAAGTGAAATATTATCGTACGGAATAGATTAAGGTGTAAAGAAAAAGAGAGAAGCTAATAATACCATAGAGGTTTCTGCGCCACTGGGAAACTCAGATCACTGCTTGGTATCTGTCGCGCAAGCACTTGCATACCAAGCGAATAACCGGCCTAGGCAGCTTCGCCATGTATGGAAGTATGGGGCTGCTAACTGGGACGATATGCGAGATTTCTTCGCATCCTTTCCATGGTCGTAGGTGTGCTTCGGAAACTCCGATGTTAACGCTTGCGCGGAGTCGGTATCAGAGATTATTCTCCTGGGGATGGAGATGTATATTCCACATTCCATCAAACGAAGTTCGTCTGATAAACCTTGGTTTGACAAAAAATGCGAGCTGATTACAGCGGCAAAAAAAAGAGCTTTTAAGCAATGGCGCTCCAATCCCACCGATGTTAACAGAACGATTGATACCGCGAACAAGGCTCACAACGACAGGGTGATCAATAAGCTCCTTCGGTGCCCAACTGGTTCGCGCTCCTTCCGGTCAATGGCAAAGGCTGTCAGCAGTAACTTTGGTTCTTCCTCTTTCCCTCCGTTGGTGACAGATAGCGGGACGTTAGTCACGAATCCAAAGGATAAAGCTAATGTGTTCGCGAATGTATTTTCCGCGAACTCAAACCTCGATCCCGGCCTTTTGGAGCCACCTGTGATCTCGCCGGTACAGTCTTCCATGCGGGATGTGAGATTTCGTCCGCGCACTATTCGATGCATTCTACGTGAACTGGATTGTAGGAAGGCAACCGGCCCGGACGGAATACCGGCAATAGTCCTTAAGAACTGTGCTCCAGAACTATCGCCGGTTCTTGGCAGACTCTTCCGCTTATCTTATGCACGGAGGACCTTTCCTGCCTGCTGGAAAATCGCTCGAGTTCAGCCAATCCCAAAGACGGGAAAAAAGTGTCTCCCACAAAATTACCGTCCGATAGCATTACTGTCTATTTTATCTAAGGTAATGGAAAAAGTCATCAATACAGAGTTGGTTAAGTATTTGGAGTGGTACGGTCTTCTGAATGATCGTCAATACGGATTCCGTGGCAGGCGGTCCACAGGAGACCTTTTGACACTTATAACCGATATATGGACATCTGCGTCAAGGGCGGTCGCATTAGATATCTCCAAGGCTTTTGACTGCGTCTGGCACGGGGCATTGCTGAGCAAACTTCGTTCATATGGACTTTCCCAACAGCTTTGCGACTGGACGAGGAGCTTCCTCGAGAACCGATCGATCCGGGTTGTTGTGGGCGGCGAGTGTTCGGATCTGTATCCTGTTAATTCGGGGGTGCCTCAAGGTTCTATTTTGGCTCCAACCTTGTTTTTGCTTCACATAAATGATTTGTTGGAGCCAAGGGATAACAAAGTGTTCAGTTTCGCGGACGGTGGTACGTTCGTTTCCTCTTTTTCGTCTGATCGGCCGATTGGTGCATCAACGTCACATCAGGTGAGATTCGGCCAAATCGATTCTCTGAATCGGGATCCGGATAAGGTCCTGCAGTGGGGAAAGGCCAATCTTGTCGACTTCACCGCAACGAAGACCCAGTATACAACATTCACAAAGAAAACTGGATCATCGGTTCCACAGCTGATGATGAGTGGCCGGGCCCTCGATGCTGGGGAAAGTTTGAGATTGCTCGGCGTCACGGTCTGTGGGAATGTATCATGGCATAAACACGTATCGGGTATCGCCAGATCAGCCTCAGGAAAACTGAGTTATCTTTTTAGAGCCAAGAAATACTTTACTCCGGCCCAACTTCTTCTCCTATATAAATCTCAAATTAGACCCGCGCTCGAATATTGCTCTCATGTTTGGAGCTCGGCTCCTAAACATACCCTCGACCTACTTGAGAGCGTACAAAGACGAGCGATCCGCCTAATCGGGGACTCGGCGGTGACGTCGGAACTACAGTCGCTATCACATCGAAGGCGCGTGGCCGACCTCTGTCTGTTTTACAGATATTATCACGGGTGTTGTTCTTCGGAGATTCTTGGCATTGTTCCACGCAATTCGGTCTATATGCGCTCCACAAGACAATCCGACGGATCGCACCCATTTGTGGTTCATCTCCCGACAGCGCAAACAGCCCTGCATCAGACCTCTTTCCGTTACAGAGCGGGGAAGCTGTGGAACTCCCTTCCCACGCGAGTGTTCCCGGAGCGTTACAACCTGCAACTGTTCAAAAAGAACTGCAACAGTTATTTGATGGCATCTCGGGGCGCCCACTCGACGCTATAGGTTCGCCTCTCCCGAGAGAAGTCTAATAAAAAAAAAAAAAGAGTTAAAGAAAGGATAAGTGGTGTAAATTTGTTTTCTTTCATTGTGGTGAGAATCTTTGTGTGGAAGAATAATTCCCCAAAACCATACCTCGTGCGCGGCTGTGCCGCAATTGTGTATCGTAGAATTAAAATAAATTTTTTTTGTGAAGTTTCATGTGCACAAAACCTCATATCTCTATCTCTTTCCTATCGTTCGTGGCACGTCTCAAAAAATCACGTGAAATTTAATGGACACAAGATTATCATCATCATCATCGGCACTACAACTGGGAACCGGTCTTCGCCTTATTTAGCAAGTCCTGAGGCTTGTTAAATTTTCCATAATGATTTGTTTTTCCGGGCAAGGTCATTAGTCTTGCGCCAGAGGCTGCCCGACGGGAAATCGAACCCCGGTCTCCCACGTGACAGGCGGGTATTCTAACCACTATACTATCGAGGAGCCGACACAAGATTATATCACTCCTTAAATCACGTATTGTAATGCAGATCGATGATAGGTAAAAGAGTGAAAGGAACGATCAAAGAAAAAAGGAAAAAATCGAAGTTAGTGGAGTGGAATCTAGTTCGAATTGGTCAGTTTTCTTCCTCATTTGTAAAGTTATCTTTCGCCCATCCCTAAACATTTTATACAATGTCAAACGTTATTTACGTACTAATAATCGACAAGGAAGTAATTTACGAACCTCTACTTCCCAAGTATAGTTATGTATAATATATGCCTATTTTGTCACATTACTCTATGTGAAATTATCAGAAAACTTACTGAAACAAAGCCGACACATTAATGTGATTGTACTTTTACCCTCGACTGTGCTGTAAAAGAACCCCTCTGTCCGGGAACAATTGTAATTCGTATTGCGTAAGCGTATTCACGTAGCTCACATAAACATCACCTAACTAACCCTCATTCGGATGTCAGTCTCGCGCAACATCTAAAACGCTCAAACAAAAAGATTTTCTTTTGCCTAGTGGTTTTGCATCGAATGGTGCTTTGGAACTGCAAACCGTGTATGTACGGCAATAATCCAGGTCACTTCGTCGCTCCTATAGTTTAGGTAAGACTAGAAAGTAAGTCGGTAGATACATTTAATGAGTTCTCACGGTCTGCAGTAACGTATCGCTCCACAAGCCAATTGAATGTGCGTTTTATACGCAATCACGTTGTAGAAGCTGTTTGATACTGCACTTTAGGGTTGCCATGATCTGATGTTGATTGCCCTGAATAAATTGCATGAGGAGCTAACAGTATTAGGGATGATGCTATTTAGTGTAATTTTAATAAGGACAATGTTTTAGAAACTGAAGGGATTTTCAACTTTGGTTTTCCTTGGTGAGGTTGTGTTTGTGTTTTACTATTTGCTTTTGTCCTAAGGGCGTTCAACCGGATATAAGCAAAATGGTGATTCTAAGGAGATATATGTACATTTGAAATGCAGGATGGAACAGGGGTTTTTCTGGTATTCACGGTACACCAATATATAATATATTAATATTCGTCTTTTATTTCGTATATGGTCTACTTTTTTTAAAACAATACTTAAAATGACATTAATAGAGGCTTTACCCTGTGCAGAACCCAAAGTCCTTAAAACCCTCCTACGACGGCGCTCGTAGCAACGCTTATAGTCTGTTTTTAGAAAGCATCATTCCTCATTAGGTATCTGTCCGTTTTCAATTTGTTGAATGTTTCAAGTTTGTATGATAAATTCGGTATGAAAAAAGTATTTGCGAGATGGATGCCGCATTTGTTCTCAGCTGCGAACTTTTGGAGCGCTTACGTCGCAACCCAGGTGGGTTTGTGACGGTTCCGCCAAACCCCACGGTCCACTTACCTGAAAAAAACCCTCATAACTACTACCCAACTCCCTTAAGTTAGCTAATGCAACAGCATTAGTACCTGTAAATGCTTCACGCATTATATAGATCAAATCTATAATCTTAAAATCCCTGTAAAGAAAACTTACCTTTTCATGCATCTCTTCGCATACAATTTTCCGTAAGATTTCTTTCATTGCTTATCTGGTATTTTAAACCAATTCGGTACCGATGCCTTTTCATACACATTGACTGGCGACCTTTTTTTCTCATCAATAAATAACCCAAGTAGCTCCTCAATAGTATACTGGTTAGTATACCCGCCTGTCACGCGGGAGACCGGGGTTCGATTCCCCTTCGGGGAGCCTCTGGCGCAAGACTAATGACCTTGCCCGGAAAAAACAAATCATTATGGAAAATTTAACAAGCCTCAGGACTTGCTAAATAAGGCCAAGGCCGGTTCGAGGTTGTAGCGCCGATGATGATGAAATAACCCAAGCAGCTGCATATAATTAGCGCAATAGACGCTGAAACCAAATTCTCCAGCATTTCCTAATGCAAACCCGGTTTCTACTGCAGCCAGAGATGCCATAAACTTCCAATTTGCTTTTAGCACCTTTTTTCTCCCAACGTCGATAATAGCGACGACGCATCGCGTAAACCATGACCCGCATTACCAACGGCGCATTTGGTCATTTCTCCCTTTTGTCTTTACCGCCTGTCTGCTTCGTTTACCCGTCGGCCTCGAGCACGTGTAAACCACACAGATCTGAACGATCACACACATACCACCAAGAGTGACTTTACGTTTCTCTGGTGGTAGGTAAAAACGATATCCTTATCGGAGAGAATATCTACCACGATATCATAAACTCACCCCAAGAAGCGAATCATCGCCGCACGAGATGATTATCGCTGAGTTGAATTCCATCCGCGCCCGCCGTGGTCGCTGCTGACTTCCGCTCTCCGCCCGCGGCGGACAGGCGCAGATACCCAGAGTCATTGGTGTAGTGGATTTTAATCGCCATACATTAAATCGAGCGGTGTTTTGTCGATTAGTTTTTCTTTGAGCCAAACGATTTCAGAAGAATTAAACTCATAAATCCAACGATATGAACTTGTATTTAATTTATCATTTCCAGTCCGGTGTTCGATCGAAAGTGAAACAAAATAAAAATTAATTAAGAACTGTGTGCGTTTTACTTCCTTTCCTGTTGTGGACGTTGTATCGTGAAGTCCTGTTTGTGCTTTTCCTTTTGTGTTTGGCGAAACAACGGAATGTTTGTGGGGACGAGGCAGACCTCTCGCCCGCTGCGGCGTCGCGACTTCGTACTCTCACAAGTTTCTGGGCAGATTATTAACTATTGATGAAACATGGATACACCACTACACCCCCGAGACGAAAGAACATTTAAAACAGTGGATTGTTAAAGGCGAACGGGCTCCAAAGAAGGCAAGACGGTGAAATCGGCTGGAAAGGTTATGGCTATTGTGTTTGGGATGCATGTGGTATTATCTTCATTGACTATTTAGAAAAGGGACAGACGATAACTGGACGGTATTATACGTAATTATTAGGTCAGCTAGATGAGAAAATAAAAGAAAATCGTCCACATATTCTAAAGACTTATTGGCCTCCCCTCGTATTATAAGAAAAAAGTTTGTTACCCTGCGTCATGGTAAAGTACCAAGCCATAGAAAATATTTTTTAGTTTATCTTATTTTCATATTTTTAAGTGTTGCGGATTCGCAAATGAATGTACTGGACGAATATAGTACGTTCACCATCTGCCTGCCATATGACAACTGTCACCCGCCAGCTGAGTAGGCCTCATTGAAAAAGGGGACGCCACCTAAGCGTGCCCAACGGTCGCTTCGTTCAGTATTCATTCAACCTCCAACGCGCGCACACCGCCAAGGGGAATAAGGCCTTCGAGATCACAACTTTGGTATTGTTTTTCCTCTTCGCTGTTTCCATTGCCCTTTCCTCTCGTAATGTGCATTAGCAGTATTTTGCTTTCGATACATGTGTTATGTTGTGCAGCCAAATAATCAACCGATACTGGAACGACTCTTCCATCCCTTTGGGCTTAGTTTATTATACTTTCATTTCACAAACAATATGTCTTCATAAAGTTCTTTCTCCTTCCTTGATGTGAAAAAGTGAATACAAGGAAAAAAATAAACAATTGCAAACACTTAGGCATTTCTTATTGTCGTTATATTAGTTATTTATTTACTTATTATTTATCTGACTTGCAGCGAGGGCTTAAATTACAATAAATCATACGGGGTATACTAATGGAAGCTTACGCTTCCAACAGGGTCACCCATATCAGATAGGCTAACGTAGAGTAACATACAAATATCTGCCACCCGTAAAACAGGGTGTTACGCGTCACCCTGCTCATTGGATGATTTGCAGCCAGAAGTGTATCGGCTGTGTTATAACGGCCCCTCTCTGGCAGCGAGTCGACTCAGAACAGTGAAAAAATCTTACCATATCAAAACGGACTCTGAAATGACAGACTATTTGGAACTCCCAGTATATTAGCAAACTATCTATCGGATAGAAGACTTTTTTTTTTTTTTTTTTTTTTATTAGACTTCTCTCGGGAGAGGCGAACCTGTAGCGTCGAGTGGGCGCCCCGAGATGCCATCAAATAACTGTTGCAGTTCTTTTTGAACAGTTGCAGGTTGTAACGCTCCGGGAACACTCGCGTGGGAAAGGAGTTCCACAGCTTCCCCGCTCTGTAACGGAAAGAGATCTGATGCAGGGCTGTTTGCGCTGTCGGGAGATGAACCACAAATGGGTGCGATCCGTCGGATTGTCTTGTGGAGCGCATATAGACCGAATTGCGTGGAACAATGCCAAGAATCTCCGAAGAACAGCACCCGTGATAATATCTGTAAAACAGACAGAGGTCGGCCACGCGCCTTCGATGTGATAGCGACTGTAGTCCCGACGTCAGCGCCGAGTCCCCGATCAGGCGGATCGCTCGTCTTTGTACGCTCTCAAGTAGGTCGAGGGTATGTTTAGGAGCCGAGCTCCAAACATGAGAGCAATATTCGAGCGCGGGTCTAATTTGAGATTTATATAGGAGAAGAAGTTGGGCCGGAGTAAAGTATTTCTTGGCTCTAAAAAGATAACTCCGTTTTCCTGAGGCTGATCTGGCGATACCCGATACGTGTTTATGCCATGATACATTCCCACAGACCGTGACGCCGAGCAATCTCAAACTTTCCCCAGCATCGAGGGCCCGGCCATTCATCATCAGCTGTGGAACCGATGATCCGGTTTTCTTTGTGAATGTTGTATACTGGGTCTTCGTTGCGTTGAAGTCGACAAGATTGGCCTTTCCCCACTGCAGGACTTTATCTAGATCCTGATTCAGAGAGTCAATCTGTCTACATCTCAGCTGGTGCGACGTTGATGCACCAATCGGCCGAGCACTCGAAAAGGAGGAAACAAGCGTACTATCATCCGCAAAACTGAACACTTTGTTATCCGTTATCTCCAACAAATCATTTATGTGAAGCAAGAACAAGGTTGGAGCCAAAATAGAACCCTGGGGCACCCCCGAATTAACAGGATACAGATCCGAACACTCGCCGTCCACCACAACCCGGATCGATCGATTCTCGAGGAAGCTCCTCGTCCAGTCGCAAAGCTGTTGGGAAAGTCCATATGAACGAAGTTTGCTCAGCAATGCCCCGTGCCAGACGCGGTCAAAAGCCTTGGAGATATCTAATGCGACCGCCCTTGACTCACCATGCCGTTCAATCGCAGATGTCCATATATCGGTTATAAGTGTCAAAAGGTCTCCTGTGGACCGCCTGCCACGGAATCCGTATTGACGATCATTCAGAAGACCGTACCACTCCAAATACTTAACCAACTCTGTATTGATGACTTTTTCCATTACCTTAGATAAAATAGACAGTAATGCTATCGGACGGTAATTTTGTGGGAGACACTTTTTTCCCGTCTTTGGGATTGGCTGAACTCGAGCGATTTTCCAGCAGGCAGGAAAGGTCCTCCGTGCATAAGATAAGCGGAAGAGTCTGCCAAGAACCGGCGATGGTTCTGGAGCACAGTTCTTAAGGACTATTGCTGGTATTCTGTCCGGGCCGGTTGCCTTCCTACAATCCAGTTCACGTAGAATGCGCTGAATAGTGCGCGGACGAAATCGCACATCCCGCATGGAAGACTGTACCGGCGAGATCACGGGTGGCTGCAAAAGGCCGGGATCGAGATTTGAATTCGCGGAAAATAAATTCGCGAACACATTAGCTTTATCCTTTGGATTCGTGACTAACGTCCCGCTGTCTGTCACCAACGGAGGGAAAGAGGAGGAAGCAAAGTTACTGCTGACAGCCTTTGCCATTGACCAGAAGGAGCGCGAACCAGTTGGGCACCGAAGGAGCTTATTGATCACCCTGTCGTTGTGAGCCTTCTTCGCGATATCAATCGCCTGGTTGCACACGTTTCTGATTCTAACAAAATTCGTTCTGTTAACATCGGTGGGATTGGAGCGCCATTGCTTAAAAGCTCTATTTTTTGCCGCTGTAATCAGCTCGCATTTTTTGTCAAACCAAGGTTTATCAGACGAACTTCGTTTGGTGGAATGTGGAATATACATCTCCATCCCCAGAAGAATAATCTCTGACACCGACTCCGCGCAACCGTTAACATCGGAGTTTCCGAAGCACATCTCGGGCCATGGAAAGGATGCGAAGAAATCTCGCATATCGTCCCAGTTAGCGGCCCCATACTTCCATACATGGCGAAGCTGCCTAGGCCGGTTATTCGCTTGGTATGCAAGTGCTTGCGCGACAGATACCAAGCAGTGATCTGAGTTTCCCAGTGGCGCAGAAACCTCTACGGTATAAATACTCGGTTCGGATGTCAAAAACAGATCCAGGGTGTTCGCATAATCGCCTCGGGCATCCGGTATTCGCGTTGGCTCCCCCACGAGTTGAGTCAAGTTGTGGCTTACAGCAAACATCTCCGCCAGCCTCCCAGCCTCGTCGGTTCTGTTAGAATGTAACAACCAGTCGGAATTGTGCACATTAAAATCGCCAAGGACAATAATTTCAGAAGCTGGGTGGTTGATCTGTATCCAGTCGACTGCTCTCTGACACAGATGAAAGACCACCGGAATATAAATTAACAGCGGGTGTACCTCTATATTAGGTGCGCTGTTATGGAATATAATGTATGATGGTGTGCTCAGGGGCAATGTACCGGAGGGGGTTAGAATCATTGGGTACGCAGATTATTTGGCAATAGTGGCCGTAGCTAAACATCTAGATGACCTGGAGAATATTTGTTCCCAAGCAATCCAGAGCATCAAATGCTGGCCAGATATGCCCGGACTGAAACTAGCTGGACATAGACGGAGGCAGTTTTAATAAGCAGCCACAAGAAAGTTGAACACCTTGATTTGGAAATAGAAGGACAAATAATCAGATCCAGTCCCTATATTAAATATCTTGGTGTTATACTCGACAACAGGTTGACCTTCAAGGAACACCGGAGGAAAACGAGTGAAAAAACGGCGAAAGTATACAAAGTTGTAGTGAGACTGGTACCCAATGTTGGATGATCCCGGCCCCACATAAGGAAACTCATAACCAGTGTCAACACCTCCATTATAATGTATGCAGCTCACATATGGGCAGGAGCCGCACAGTATAAGTCGTACATGAGGGGAGTGAACTCAGCACATTAAGAGCATGCTGTGCAATCCGAACGGTATCCGAAGATGCCTTAAATGTGTTGGCCGGGAGGAAACTACTTGACATTGCAACAAAAAAAAAAACCTTGCGTTGCATGAATCGAGTTCTGACCCCCAAGAAGACAGCACGTGCGCTTCTGCCTCACGATTCGTACCATCGGATCAGTTGTGCAATCCTTTTTGGGAATCTTAAACATACACAAGATACCCAATTGCACTATCGGTTCGCGCGACAAGTCTTACTGTGGGATCCAAAACAAACAAACGGATCTTCACACACGCGTCCGAGTACAGTACAAAGTTATCTGTGCGATTCTAGGCAAATAAACGGATCTCCACACACCCGTATTAGTACAGTAAAAAATGCGAAGATATACACGCGAGTGATGTGCAGTGCGGGAAAACCCTCTACTCATTCCATTCCTTGTGTGTGTTGTCCTTTCTTTCGCGTCACTCAGGCTTCGATATTCTCGATTTATTTATAATCTTTCGGTAGTTCGGGCATAACACCTGTAGTGGTTGTTTTCGCTCGTTTATCGCTGGTCCCGGCCTGCATCCTTTCCCGAGGCGGTATTGGTTTTCTGTGTCAGGCCGTTTCAATGGAATGGGAATTTCGCGTTGATTTGTGTAACATTCGAGGCTTGAGATGGAATTTCTCTTCTGTGTATGCCCACGTTTCTAACCAGAAATCAGCTATCGTTGCACTTAGCGAAACCTGGGTAATAACTAATACAGATATTTCGGCTTGCAATATACCTGGACATAAGTAAGTGTCTCTGTTCTTCCCACATCGTGGTCTAGCCGCATACATGCGAAATGATATTGCTATTCAGCTTCTGCCACAATATGCTCCAATCCAGAATTTAATTCTCGTGTCTAAAACTTCACGTTCGTGAGGATATATTACATTACTGCTTTCTTAACAGAAACACAAACTTGGATAGAAACGCATCCTTTAACGAATTTGATCCTCTGTCTGATTCTATCGATAGGATATTGACCATATATCCACACACTGAAATCGTTATTGTGGATGATTTCAATGTTCACAACTCTCAGTGGCTTCGTCACTCCGGAACAACAACACCCGCTTTTTGCTGATTGAAATAGCTTAACTCAACTTGTCAATGAGCCAACACGGGTACCAGATATATATGGTTATTTCGCCAACACACTGGACTTGTTTCTCACCTCCCACCCAAACAAATACACGATTGAAGTTTCTTCGCCCTTGGGCACTTCAGACCACTGTGTCGTGTCAGCTAAATTTCCCCTATGCAACAGTAACAGTAATGAGAAAGCTCTCAAAAGAATAGTATGGTTCTACGAGAAAGCCAACTGGGAAGGTCTGAACTACTTTTTTGGGAGGTTAAATTGGTCGTTATTTGTCCTCAATAACTATCTTGACCCTATAGCGGACATATTGACAGACACGATTCTACTTGGCGTGCGAACCTTTATTTCACACAGGGTAAAAAGTATCAAACCCAAGAGATATGTGGTTCGATTCCGGATGCAGAGAAGCTATTAAGGCTAAAGAGTTGAGCTTACGGTTGTATAAATCAAACAATACTGAGGAAAACCGAATAAGATTTAAGAGAGCTAGAAATGACTGCAATGCGTGGATTCAACGCGAAAAGTTCTTGCATGACCAGAGAGTAAGACAAAAAATACTACACTCTCCCACAGGTAGTAAAAACTTCTGGATATTCGTGAAAAACATTAAAAATCCGGTCTCTTCATCCATTCCATGGCTTATAGTCGATGCAATAGAGAAGGCGAATCTACTTGCTGCACATTTTGCAGCCAACTCAACGCTGCCTGATACCACATCAGTTCCGCCTCCACTTGAGCATAAGCAGCACAGCATGCGCCAGACTTACTTCCGAACGCGTCCTGTTGCCCCCGCACTCAAGAGGCTAATCGCTGGTCCGGATGCAATTCCCCCAATTCTCTTGACGAAATGTTTCTCTTCACTCTCTAAACCACTGCGGAAAGTCTTCCATTTGTCTTATTCTACTGGCCATTTCCCAAATAGATGGAAGTCAGTGTACATCCAGCCAATTCCCAAAAAGGGTGACAAATCGTCCCTCTCTTCTTATCGACCCATAACGCGAACTTCTATTCCCTCGAAGGAAATGAAATCACTTATCAACCGTCAACATTCGAAATATCTGGAATCAAATGACGTCGTCAATAACCGGCTTGCGTAGCAACCGGTCCACAGAAAATTTATTGCCGTACCTTACCGAAAAGTGGTCATGTGGCGGTTCCGCCAAACCCCACGGTACGCTTTCCTTAAAAACCCCCATAACACCCATCTTCCCATATAATTTCGCCAATGCAATCGCATTAGGCACCTGAAAATGCTACACGCATTAATTGGAGCAAAGCTATAGTCGTATTCTAACCACCATCAAGTGTGTACACGCGGATAGGAGCTTCTTTTTATCCAATCACCTTAGCGTGAGCACGGGGGTGCTGACACCCCTATGCGTAGTCGAGTAAGCGCGTTGTGAATTATAAGTGAGTTTGAATTCGCGTTCGGTATATCTTCTGTTTTAAATTCGTTAACGTTAATATTCGCTGAAGAACTAGTAAACATGCCTGTGGAACAATGTTAGTGCTTAAGTACCATGAAACATATAACTAGTATTTTACAATAAAACTTACTAATTAGTGTCCGAATCAATTGTGAACGTTTCCCGTAGCTTAAGAAGTTTTTAAGCAACAAAAAGAGCATACATAAATACTTACAATAGCCATAATGTGTGTCTTACTTCTTTTCGGGCGCATGTCTTGTGGCGGAGTTTTACTCCTTGTGTTGGCGACATTTTTGGCTGAAGGATCGATGGCGTCACATTGTTCCTCATTCATGCAGCTCGCGGATGAAAACACTTTTGCATGTTTACACAAGGAATGATGGATGGGGGTGGAAGGGAATCAGCGCTTTGCGTCGGCGCAACATACTTCCTCCCCACAGTCATTCCATCCACTACTTCGGAGAAAGCAAGGTAGTCGCATTGATTATTTCAAAAGCCTTCGACCGAGTTTGGCATCCAGCCCTTTTGTGAAAATGCAATTTCTATGGAGTAGACAATTCCCTGATCCAATGGATAAGAGACTATCTTTCTGGCCGTTCAATTCAAGTGGTTCTTGATGGTGTCAAATCTGTCTCCTATCAAATGAATGCAGGTGTTCCCCAAGGTTCTGTATTCTCACCAACTCTCTTACTCATCTTTATAAATGATCTCTTGTCCATTACCCACAACCAATTTCACACGTTTGCTGATGATAGCACATTCTCATACTCATATGAACAATTCCGACCAAACTCTTCGAACGTCATTACCAACCAACAGCTTATGCTTGACACTTTTAATTCAGACCTCGACAAGATATATCAATCGGGATTATCCAACCGAGTAGAATTCAATGCCTTAAAAACAAAGTGCTGCTTCTTGTTGTCAAAACCGAGGCCCAAAGTAAATATACTATCGATGGACGGCACTTCCATCGACAAAGCCAAGGAACTACCAATCCTCGGCACTCGAATTAATTCGACTCTTAATTGAAATGACCACATATTTGAAGCTACGAAAAGTGCGGCCAAATTTATGGGGTTTCATTAAAAGATGCAGAAGGTACTTCACTCCATCCAACGTGGCCACTATTTACAGGGCGTATATTCGTCCCAAAATGGAGTTCAAATCCCACATTAGGCCAGGGACATCCAAAACTGCACTACACGTGCTCGACAGGATGCAAAAACGAGCTGTGAAACTTATTGGGGACGCAGCCGTAAGTAAATCAATTCCGCCCTTAGAACGCAGGCGCAACGTATCATGCCTATCTCTTTTCTATAGGTATTACCACGGTCGTTGTTCAACTGAATTTGCTGAATGTGTTCCGCCCCTTCAGACATTTTCCCGCGATACTTGTCAATCTGTGAATGCGCATCAGTTCACGTTGAAAGTTAACTCCAGGCGCACAAATAAACATAGAGAGTCATTCTTTAGCCAAACCACACAAATGCGGAATGCTCTACCTGTTTATGTATTTTGTCGGCGTGTGATGTCCAGGCATGCAAGACCAATATACATCGACACCTCCTTTCCTTTTCCACTTCCTCTCCATCCGCTTGCTCTGTTCTCTTGCGCTCAGGCGTTTAAAGGTACTTCTAAGTCCCCTTTTGTGTGTGCGTTAGTATACAAAAAAAAAGGTCTCACAAGAGAATCACCGACGAATGCGGTCACAATTAAAACTCTCAAGCCTAAGAGAATGACAACGAAGGTGGGATTCTTCCGCCAAAGGAAGATGAACCCACACCATGATAGCTGATGTAAAACCCTGGGTGAACAGAAAACACGGCGAGCTGAACTACCACTTGACTCAGCTGATATCAGGACATGGATGCTTTCGGAAATACTTGCACACGTATAAGTATGTCAATCACCGATACTGCTTGTTTACCGATGGCAAAATAGAAAATGCGGAACACGTACTCTCAGAGTGTGTGACATTCGAGACCACACGAACGATTTTGGAGAGACATATGAGACATACAATTACTCCAGCAGGAGTAATAGAATACATGCTAAGTTCTAAACAGGCATAGTCCGTAACAAATGATATGCTATATGATATGATAAATAAACTCAACTCTCTCGACACCTTATAGCATAACCGCAGGAGTTCCTCAAGGATCCATCCTCGGCCCACTACTATACCTTCTTTATACATCAGACGCACCGCAGCCACTGTTACCCAATACAACAATGCTCAACTATGCCGACGACACCTTAATTTATTCAAGCAACAAGCTTGTCAAGGAGGCAAGAAACTGTATTAACAGATATCTCCCAATCCTGTCAGCCTACTTTACCAAGTGGAGAATTCAACTAAATCCAACCAAAACTCAGCTCATAGTTTTTAAAGGCAGAAACGCGAGTTGTACAAACAACACTATTCGCTGCCATAATAAAATCAGAATTAGGTTGGTCAACAACTCCAATGAGATCGTATACCACAATACTGAACTCTCACCTCACCAGTTTAAATATTGTAATATACAACCCTTCTCTAATATCTTGCGTTTCAACGACCAATCGGAAAGTGTTCCCCCAACCCATATCCCCGACTGATAGTATCCACCCTAACCCAAATCCAACCCATCGACCACTATACCTCCGCCCCACCCTACTCTAACTTATTGTAGTAATAATAGATTTAATAATTAGATAAGCTAGGCTAAGCTAAGTTAAGTTAAGTTAAGCAAATTAGTTATAGGTTAAGTAAATAATTATATCCTGGTTTTCTGACCTTTTCCAGGAAGCCCCACCTACTCCTATCTTGTCCACCCATGAAATATATAACTTTATAATAATGTTTGAAAAATGTACTAGCAAGTATGTGTAAACGATTAAAGCTAAGATAATTATAAGTTATCTGTATTACTTATTGTAACAAATCATTTATGGTCAATAAATACAGAAATGTAAAAAAAAAAAAAAAATATGATATGATACAGCAGTTGCGACGCAACGAGCGGGGTAACAGGTAAACTCCGACACGCCCCGGGATTTTATTACCAAAGTCAAAACCGACCAGTCTTGTATGATTTACTTCTTACTATCCCTCCATCTTTGTAGTTAGAGGTCGTATGCACTAACCCAATAAAATTCTCAATGTGGGTAACCATTCTTCTTTTCAGATGTCACAAGACCAAGTCTAACATTGTCATGGATTTGGCTGAGTCTGGTGGTCGAAAGACAGGCACGACAAAGGACATAATGGTCCTTGTCTTGCAATCGACTTTTCTGCCACCACTTTTTAGTTATGTAGTCAATCTTACGGTTGGTATCCGTCAATTCAAGTTTCAATTCAAGCTCAAATATAAATATTATGAAATTCAATCTTGGGGTTGGGGGGACGATGTGGAAGCCAACTTTTGGGTTTGAATTGGGATTCAACCGGGATCCGGTCTTGAATCCGGTCTTGGCCTTATTTAACAAGTCTGAGGCTTGTTAAATTTTCCATAATAATATGTTTTTCCGGGCAAGGTTATTAGCCTTGCGGCAGGGGATTCAAATATAAACTTTATGAAATCCAGTTTTTGGGGTTGGTCTCCGCTGTTGTGGACGCCATCAATTCTAATTCTAATTCATATTCAAATATGCATTTTATGAAATTCAGTGTAAGAGTGGGGGTCCTTCATTAGGGACGCCGACAACTCAGTATTAAGTAATATTTTTACTTAGTCAGTCTTGGGGTTGAAATAAAATAAACGTATCATAATATAATCCATCCAATCAAATACGAGGGGAGGTCAATAAGTCTTTAGAAAGTGATGACGATTTTATTTTATTTTCTCATTTAGCTGACTTAATAATGACATATAATATTATCCAAATACCGTCTGTCCCTTTTCTAAATAGTCAATGAAGATAATACATCGTGCATCCCAAAATACAGTAGCCATAATCTTTCCAGCTGATTTCACCATCTTCGCCTTCTTTGGAGCCCGTTCGCATTTAACAATCCACTGTTTTAATTGTTCTTTCGTCTCGGGGGTGTAGTGGTGTATCCATGGTTCATCTACAGATACTAATCTGCGCAGAAACTCATCCGGGTTATGACGCAAGCGCTCCAAAAGTTCTCAGCTGAGAGCAAATGCGGCATCCATCTCGCAGATATTTTGTTCATACCCATGTCATGCAAACTTGAAACATCAAACAAATTGAAAATTGACAGATACCTAGTCAGAAATGATGCTGTCTAAAAACAGACCATTAGCAATGCTACGAGCGCCATCGTAACCGTTTCTAAGGACTTAGTGACCTACCTTCGTATAATCGTTTTTTGTTATGAAGGGTGTTCCAATAAGAAATAAAGATAATAAAAGTAAATGAAACAAATTGCATTTCATAAACTGGTAATTTGTTTATTGAACTATTGGGCGTGTTCTATAACAAATATAGTAAGAACAAATAATAATATCGCCTAAAAATTCGCCACGATGATAGAAACCTTGACGTGATTCGGGGACTTAAATTACAATAAATCACTCAGGCTATGCTGACGGGAGCCTACTCCAGCAAGGACACCCATGTTAAGCAAGCTAGCGAGGAGTAAAATAAAAAATATGCCACCCCTAATCCAGGGTGGTACGAGTCACCGTGCCCATTGGGTGGTTTGCAGCCTGGGGTGTATCGGCTGTATTATAATGGCGCCGCTCTGATACCGAGTCAAATCAAAACAGTGAAAAAACCTGACCATATCAAAACGGGCTCTGATATGGTAGACTATTTGGAACTCCAAGATTCATGGGGACAAAATGACTGAAAGCAATAAATGTGCGAGAGCAGTTTGATAAGTGACTTGGACACTGGGTCGAATCAGAACAGTTAGTAGACCTTATCATATCAAAATCGGGCTCTGATATGGCGGATTATTTGAAACCCCAAAACTCGTGGGAACAAAAATGAATGAATAATGAACACAACAAACATACAAAAAACCCGGTAGGCATTGGTGTGATGAGCCGACACTACCAAACGGGAAGAATTCATCAAGAAAACACCAACTCGGCAAAAAGAAGACGTAGACGAGTCAGTGAGCTCATGAGCTCTGGGGTTCTTATAGGCCAATAAATAGTTATAAAAAGATAGTAATGAATGGAAAATGTTTTAATAAAGGAACTGCGAAAAAATTCTTAAAAGTGGGCGTCTTTTTTTCTGCCTTCTAGCTCGTCCTTGGTCACTTAATGGACTCGATTCCTATCGCTGTCGTTGTTGAAACAGAACGAAATCAAGCCATTTCTAAAGATGATGAAAATACGGCAATAATGTACAAAAACAGTTTCGGTCAAAAAAAAAATGAAAATGTGACAGAGCTGGGATTAGACACAGGATAGTCGCTCCTGAGTGTTTAATGAGGTTACAAAGACGTTGTCCATTATCAACTACTACCGTTTGTCCAAACAAATAATTTGAATTACTTCTGCTAGCAATTACTCCAGTTGAGGCACCGAATTGAAAAAATGTGCCGGAATTGATGAACACGAAAAGCGTAATGTTTCATCATGGCAATATTAAGGGAAAGTTCTGATCAAGAAGTTTTCAATTTTTTTCGTTTTTTCATTTTTAGTAGAAGTGTATGCTTATAGTGCGTATAAGTGTGTTAGTGCAAACTACCGACTGAACGTAAGAATGTTGCATACTGGGCAATGCAGCAGTCTCATAGGAGGCGGGTTTGCGGGGATAAATACCAAAGAGCTTAGAAGATCTGAAAAATGACTCCACAGACAAAAAAAAAGTGCCTGAAAAAAAATCTAGTGTGTGAAATAGAGAAAAGTAGAGAGCGAGGTCCGCACCATGCGCGTAAGTTCCACCAAATAATCCGCAGTATGGCGCAGTACACACCACGCCGCACTTACTGCAAGGATAAAGAGGGTATTCTGATCACCGATCCTGAAGGCATTCTGGACCGGTGAGAAGTGCACTTCAATGAATTGCTAAATGGTGAGCTCACAGAATAATTGGAGGCTCCACTAATGCAAGATCAAAACCAAATGCTGCCACCACCAAGCTTTGAGGAAACAGTAAAGGCCATAAGACAGCTCAAATTAAATAAAGTCCCTGGAGCTGATAGCATACCAGATGAGCTTGTGGCGTCTCTAACAGATACACACACAATATTCGTACACAAGCAAATAGTGAAGAGCACCGAACGAAAATCGAATACGAAAATACATCAAAGCCGTATGCCATAGTGATAACAAAACAATTCACATCAGTGGAATATACTTGCCGCTAAAAATCGAATTCTAAACACGGCGAGTAGCCTGATGTGTTACGCTTAGGTTCAATTCTTGGTGATTCTAACTGTCATAGCGTCAGTTCGAAGCACACGTTCTTCACTATCATTCCAAACGCAATAAACTGATCAACGAAGGAGGGGCGGCTTTTCATCACGCAGTTCATGAGATCGTGGTGCACGTATGGGAACAAGAGGAGAGGCCGGAAGATTGGTGTCGTGAAATAATTTGTCCCATTCATAAGAAGGAAGATATCGCAGTGTGCAGCAACTATAGGGGTATAACATTGCTGAGTACCGCCTATAAGATACTCTCCTTTATCCTACAAGACCGGATAGCCCCATAAATCAAAAGTCATCATTGGTCAATATCAGTGGGGCTTTATCGCAGGCAAATCAGCGATTGATCAGATATTCACCCGCAAGCGATGGAAAAATGTCTGGAATTTAAGATTCCATTATATCATCTATTCATAGACGTTAAGGTCGCCTACGATAGCATAGCCAGGGTAGAACAATATAATAATCATGAGAGAGTTCGGCATTCCAAACAAATTGATACGACTTTGTAGGTTGACGATGACCAACGTAACTAGTCAAGTAAAAATATCGGGATTGCTATCCAAGCCAATAAACATCTTTAATGGACTCCGACAAGGGGGCGATCTGGCCTGCATCCTCTTCAATCTGGCGTTGGAGAAAGCAATCAGTGACTCTGGCGTTACAACAAGAGGGACTATTATCACCAAGTCCAGCCAGATACTTGCCTACGCAGATGACATCGACATCATCGGTAGAACCGAATCGGCTGTACAGGACTCCTTCACCCACATCGAGCAGGCGGCACAAAAACTGGGACTGCACATTAATGAGGGGAAAACTAAGTACATGGTGGCAACTTCTGCGAAGAGAACACCTAACGTTGATCAAACTATCAGGGTATTTTGAATTAGTGCAATCCTTTAACTACTTTGGGTCAATAGCATTAGCCGATAACAATATGGAAGAAGAAATACGCGAACGGCTGATCAAATCCAACAAAACCTACTATCTATCAAGGCTCTTTAAATCCCGAAATTTATCCAGAACATCCAAGCTACTACTGTACAAGACCATGGTCTTACCAGTGTTATGGTTTTGTAGGGGTTTGGTTTCAGGAAGCGTGTCCCTTAGTCCTTAAAAGGATAAGGGATTGTGGCATCTCTAACAGATACACACAATTCACAAGCAAAAATAGTGAAGGACACCGAACGAAAAATCGAATAAGAAAATACATCAGAACCGTATACCTAGCGATAACAAAAATAATTCACATCAGTGGAGTATAGTCAAGTTTTAAAATCAAATTCAAAACACGGTCAGTAGCCTGATGGGTAACGCTTAGGTTCAATTTTTTTCGTGATTCAAACTGTCATAGCGTCAGTTCGAATCACACGATCTTCTTCACTATTATTTCAAACGCTATAGGATCTCTTAGACCGCTCCTGAAAAACGTCCTACAAAGGGGCGTCGCCGTGCTTCCTCATACGCCTGAGGGGAGAGCAACGTCCTGTCGTCGGTTGTGGTTCTGGCTTTTCCAAGCCCTTGTCTCCGCTGGGATTTGCCTGAATATTTGGGGGTTTTCGAAAAATGAGAGATCAATTTTGCTTACTATAACCGTTTATTTGCCAGCTCCTCCTTGGCTGGAATATCAGTTGGAATCCTATTGTGTACAATCTTTATAAGGCATTCGGAATACTTAGTACTGGATGCTGAGTGCAGGATACTGATCCGAACCTGGATACTGAGTACGGGATACGGATGTGATTGAAGTGAATGAGTCGACTGATTCAATTGGAATGAATCTGGATACTACTTTACCATTCCTTTATAAAGGAAAACAAATCGAGATTTGTATCCCGAAAATACACATTTTCGTACAACAATCTCGATTTTTGGGTATCCTGAGTGAGATGCTCAGTGTTTACTTTAGATAAGAATTCAATTTCTTGAATTCATTTCTTGAATTCTTACGAAACTATTTCGCAGATGTGGGAATGTATCTGGATTTTGGTTTTCTATTTGTTTTTCTTAATGGAAAATTTTAGATAGAGATAACGATCTCTGAATGTTGGTTTTCGATGATGCCGTGGGGCAAATGTGAAACGATAAACGAATATTAGATTCGTTTATTGTGAAGTTTGATTTTAATTTAAGTTTTGGATTAAATTATGCCGTGGGGGCAAATGTTAAGCGATAAATGAATGTTTGATTCGTTTATTGCGAATTTTGGATGATGTTTGGGTTAATTCGGGTTTTGATAGGATTTTGGGTTTTAGAGTGATATAGCTGGGATTTGGATATGGAAATGGGGGGAAAGGGTGGTAGGGCTTCTCACAGCACTACACCAGTACGCATGTATGGATCCGCGACCTGGGTGCTCAATAAAAAGCACTCTGAACTCTTAGCCGCGTTCGAGAGGAAAGGCTTAAGGAGAATTATTGGCCCCGTATGTGAGAGAGGACGATTCCGAAGACGCACCAACCATGAGTTATACGCGATCTACCTTGAAGCTAATGTTGTAAGAAAATCAAGCTCGGTAGACTCCGGTGGGCGGGACACCTAGCTCGAATGGGCGAAAAGGAGCTTGCCCGGAAAGTCCTTTGTGGCGGGATGTACGGAGGGCGACAGCGCGGCAGACCTTGTCTGCGATGGAGGGATGGCGTAGACCAGGACGCACAAAGCCTGGGAGTGCGAAACTGGATGACACCGGCTCGAGATCGGGACCGGTGGAGAGATTTGTTAAATAAGGCCAAGACCGGATCCCGGTTGTAGTGCCGATGATGATGATGAAGATCTCGACAACATTACCGCCGAGCTTATCAAAAAAAGAAATGAGCTGGGCAGAGAAGTAAAAAAAGCAGCACTGGAAAAAAGGAACATGCCTTTTTTTGAAGCTCTCAGATGAGATGGGTCATTGTTTACGCGATGCGTCGTCGCTATTATCGACGTTGGGAGAAAAAAGGTGCTAAAAGCAAATTGGAAGTTTATGGCATCTCTGGCTGCAGTAGAAACTGGGTTCATGTTTGCATTAGAAAATGCTGGAGAATTTGGTTTCAGCGTCTATTGCGCTAATTATATGCAGCTGCTTGGGTTATTTCATCATCATCGGCACTACAACCTGGAACCGGTCTTGGCCTTATTTAGCAAGTCATGAGGCTTGTTAAATATTTTATAATGATTTGTCTTTTTTTCGGGCGAGGTCATTAGTCTTGCGCCAGAGGCTTCCCGACGGGGATTCGAACCCCGGTCTCCCATGTGACAGGCGGGTATACTAACCACTATACTATTGAGGAGCCAGTCTTTACATTATACCGTCCGATTAACATTCATTTCGGCCTTTGTAACATAAAATTGGTCTCAAAAATATATCGTGGAATGGATCTCCATCAGTTTTTCAAAGACAAAATTCCCAAATTCTGCAATAAAGGTCATAGCCGACAAAAATACGAAATATTTTAACAAATATACGTGTTTTTGAACAATAAGAGCGCTGTTAAGTTTTACTAAAATACCCCGAATTCATTTTCCCAAAAAATATAATTATAGTTTTACAACCCTTCATCATCATGATCAGCACTACAACCGGGTCTTGGCCCCTTTTAACAAGTCTGAGGCTTGTTAAATTTTCCACAATAATTTCTTTTTCTGGGCAAGGTTATTAGCCTTGCGCCAATTTACAACCCTTACTCCTTCTGAAATAAATTCTTTCCTTAACTTGATACATTCATTTACACATAGTAATTCCTACATTGCAATTTTCGTTATTTCTCATTTATATGTTCCCAAATAAATAAATTATATGTTCTTATAAATTAATAAACGAAGCAAATACGTCAAGTTAATATCTAAACTTAGATAGTAACTAAACTTATATAAAGGTTAAAGGTGGACAAATGAAGGTAATACGTAAACTGTGCGAGTACAATAAGTTGTAGAAAGTTTAACGATGCACACAACAGCCGGGAAACTATTATGGAACATGTTTATACCCCCGAATTGTATGTGCTGCGGGAGTCATTAAATTAATAAGGGTCAACGGTCAGAACACTTTGTTTTCATGTGCATATTCACCTACAAACCAGTTTGGTGTCTCATTTGCCTTAAGCCAAATATTACCTTCACTGTGCATTTGAGCACCAGTTTGAAGGAACATTTTAAACCTTATTGTAGCTTTTCAAATTGAACTAATATAATGCAGGATATCAGGCAAGCACCCTCTACGAAAATAAAGGATGGAAGATGGTCGACACCCAATTCAAATAAGCCTAAAAAGCTCCTGACGGCATGCGCAGTCCTTTTCCATTGGCAACCCAGTTAGTTTATTGTTTGCGTTGCTCCTTGCAACCAAAGAAAAAAAACCATTTCCACCTCTTGCATCTCTTTCAAATCCACGCAGGAACCATTAAAGAAAATGCGCATTCATTTGAAAATCTATAGAACGCTCTTGTACCCTCATGTGAAAAGGGAAAAAAAGAATAAGAAAAAAAACCTCTAGCAGTTGCACGCAAGTGTGTGCGCTTGTATAGGGGAGAAAATGGGATTCTAGACACCATATTGAATTTTTCATCATTCGTGTAAAAATTCTTCGTGGTGTCGCTTCGCGTAGTGGTCCGCAGTAGAAATTGTATTCGTTCACATAAAAATAAAATAAGAAAAAAAGAAAGAGGATTAAATTAATCAAATTGTAAAATAAAATAAATAGAGTTTACATTAATAAGTGTAAAGTCAAGAGTAGTAGTTAGTAACACAATAAGATATACGAGAGTTCGGTCGTTTCGATTTTCATACCAGAATGAAATCAATTTCAAACAGTAACTAACAATAAGAAAAATTCGTGTCGTAGAAATTAGTGTAAAAATCTGTTTTAATTGTGCATTAAATAATTTGTGTTAAATATATTCGTGAACAAGAATTTCTTATTCGAAGAGAAGCTAGAAAAAAAATCGATAAATTGATCGGCGGCCATAATTTGACCCTCTCTCTTTTCTGTCATTCTTTTTTGTTTTATTCTCACTGCGTGTGTGTTTATGTGTTGGAGGGGCTTTGTACAAGCTCTTGTTTAGTTTTCCGAACGCCGTCAGTGTTTTTTAATACACATCTCTTTCTACACCATATATATATCTTGTAACCTTATATAAATAAGGTTGTTTATTTGCCGGAGTGTGTGTGAGTGTTTCTCTTTCTAACTGCTACCCTCGAACCATCATATCAACGCGACAAGTGTACCTCATGATGACAAACGCTCCTGGGGTTGAAGCTCAAGCGATAATTCAGGGAGCAAGCCAGCAAGCGGCGCAGGCCCAACAACAAATGCAGTTGCAATTACAACAGCAGCAGCAGCAGCAAGTACAGCAAGCAATAATGCAGGTACAACAACAACAAAACCAGCAAGCTGTCGCTGCAGCCGCTGCCGCTGTATCTCAACAATTACAACAACAGCAGCAGCAACAACAACAACCGAAATCACCAATAAGTCAAAATGGTAAAATGGACACCGGAGAAACACGGACTAATCTCATTGTGAACTATCTACCACAAACCATGACCGAAGATGAAATTCGTGCATTATTCTCAAGCATTGGTGAGATTGAAAGCGTTAAATTAATAAGAGATAAATCACAAGCATTCATCGACCCATTAAATCCCCAAAACGCCCCAAAGGGGCAGAGTTTGGGTTATGGCTTTGTAAATTACATGCGCCCGCAAGATGCCGAACAGGCGGTCAATGTACTAAACGGATTACGATTACAAAATAAAACGATTAAAGTATCATTCGCCAGACCCAGTTCGGATGCAATTAAAGGAGCTAACTTATATGTGTCGGGACTACCAAAAACAATGAATCAACCAGAACTTGAAGCGGTGTTTGCGCCATTTGGAACAATTATAACATCTAGAATCCTCCAGAATGCCGGCAATGACACTCAAACAAAAGGAGTTGGATTTATTCGATTTGATAAGAGAGAAGAAGCTACTCGGGCTATAATAGCATTAAACGGAACAACACCGAAGAATTGCACGGATCCGATTGTTGTAAAGTTTTCAAATACCCCAGGTAGTACGAGTAAAATAATTCAGCCACAACTCCCAGCGTTTTTGAATCCCCAATTAGTTCGACGGATTGGCGGAGCTATGCATACCCCGGTCAACAAGGGTTTGGCGCGTTTCTCTCCAATGGCTGGTGATATGTTAGATGTTATGATACCAAATGGATTAGGTGCGGCAGCAGCAGCAGCTACCACTTTAGCGACTGGCCCTGGTGGTGCTTATCCAATTTTCATTTATAATTTGGCGCCGGAAACCGAAGAGAGTGCCCTATGGCAATTGTTTGGACCGTTCGGTGCAGTACAAAGCGTGAAAATTGTTAAAGATCCAGCTACGAATCAATGCAAAGGATACGGTTTTGTCTCGATGACCAATTATGATGAGGCTGCTATGGCAATACGAGCACTCAACGGTTACACTATGGGCAACAGAGTTCTCCAAGTCAGCTTCAAGACCAACAAAGCGAAGTAATCATTATATTTCTATTTGCATAAATATTATTTTCTTGCATTTGTTTGTGACAATAATTTCTTCTAATGTACACTTATTTTTTATGTAAAATATTAAGTATTAATTCATATTTATATTAATTCCAATTCCATTTATCTCTCTTTCTTTTTTTTTCTCTTTTATTTCTTTGTATTTGTCTTCATTTTCTACTTTAGCATGAACGCCGTTCAATACGCACCTGCTAGGTAAATCAACTTTTGACCTTACGCTCCACAGGAAGTATCTGTCTCATAGTAATCTTCATAATGAACAATATATATATTATTTATTTATCTTAGAATACATGGTATTATAATAATTGGGTTTTTAAAATACATGACTATGTTTTCGAACAAAGTACATTTACAAATGAAAGCCGGTTGGAAATTGAACGAGTTTATAAACATCAACAAACATATTTTATTTCCTATAGCAATTAATTTTGAACTTGGTTGGAAATTGAACCAGTTTATAAAAACATTAACAAACATTTTATGTCCTATAGCCATTCATTTTGAACTTGGTTAGAAATTGAACGAGTTTATAAACACTAACAAACATATTTCATTTCCCATAACTATTAATTTTGAACTTGGTTGGAAATTGAACCAGTTTATAAAAACATTAACAAACATTTTATTTCCTATAGCAATTAATTTTGAACTTGGTTGGATATTGAACGAGTTTATAAACATTAACAAACGTTTTATTTGGTTGGAAATTGAACGAGTTTATAAACATTAACAAAAATATTTTATTTCCCATAACAATTGATTTTGAACTTGGTTGGAAATTGAACCAGTTTATATAAAAACATTAACAAACATTTTATTTCCTATAGCAATTAATTTTGAACTTGGTTGGAAATTGAACAAAGTTTATAAACATTAACAAAAATATTTTATTTCCCATAACAATTAATTTTGAACTTGATCGGAAATTGAACGAGTTTATAAACATTAACAAACATTTTATTTCCTATAGCCATTAATTTTGAATTTGGTTGGAAATTGAACGACCATATAAGCATTACCAAAATATTTTATTTCCTATAGCAACTAATTTTAAATTTGGTCAGATACCGAACCCAGTCATTTTGTTTCATGACTTTTCAGTCACTGACAAAAGGCGTACAACAGTCGTAAAATATATAATTAAGTGCATTACATATTTCACGAACACATGAATATACGTTGTTTCACAACAAATAAGTCGACAAACAAAAGCAATCCTTTTCAAAGAACAAATTAACTTGATCAGATCCAATTCGCGAGATTAGTGTCGTTAACAAGTGTGATTTATTTATTAAATTAAATTTAAAATACTGTAGACATTTGTTATGGTCATATTTTTAAGATTCTAGTCTCTTCTTTTTACGTTATTCATAATGGGTTTTCCACTAGGGACTTGACAACTTTTTTTCGGTAGTACATTTTTATAATTTGCAGACGTTGTTCGTTCGTGTACTTAACATTATGATGAATATGTTGAGTTTACTGAATAAATTGACAGTGACAGTTCGATGATTAGTGAAAGGGTGCGTTTACAAATTAAATTCAAAGTTGTCAAGACCCTATGGAAAACTCGATACAAAACTAGGCTTCCATTACCTCGAAGTATCAATGTAAACTCTCCAGAGCAGGAACATGGAGTTTTGTATTAGTACATAATTTATTAAAATTAATAACATAACATATTATAACGTAGGGGTTCTTGGTATAAAATATTTTCTCATTTCTATTTCATTTTAAATTCTATACTTAAGGGGTTATATCTGTTTGGGTTTTTTGATGATAGCAAAGACATTTGAGATGAATGATATACAAATAATATATCACCGGATTAAACAACTATTGAAGTTAGAAAAAAAAGGGTTTTTATTGGCATTTTTGTTTTACAAATGGCGGCTTTACAGTAGTTAGCGTAGACTACTACTTCAAAAAGGCCTGCCACGGGCGGCAGTAAAAGTCTCCTCCAGCTCAACCCAGAAAAAAAAAAGTTTATTATCTATATGAGTTTCGCTACTGAAGTACACATGATTATTTTTAGAATTTTTTTCTTCACGAAATGGCGATTATTTTAGGAAGAAATCGTTTTTTTTTTTCTTTTCTTTTTGGCGAAAAAAAATCTACCTAAATTGTTTATAACTTTTTTCCTGTTAAACAATCGCTAAAATCGTGTGTACTGATCGTAGATAATCAACCGAAGAAGCTACAGTTCAAATTTCAAGTCATTCTGATGAAAACTTTTCGAGTGCTACTGCCGGCCGATTTTGAAACCACGATTTCGAGAAAAACGGCTTTCAAAGTGCCTCTGTTTCCAAGGGGAATTCATGCATATTATTAAGAAATTTTGAATTAAAACGGTACTTGGGCGTTGTAGATTTTGATTCTAGGAATGTTTTGGCGTAATTTAAGCCAATAAAAAAATGAAAACAAAAAAACAGATAACCCCTTAAGGGTACTTCAAAATCCCCTTTTGTGCGAGCATTAGTATAAAAAAAATAAATCTTTCTATTATATAGAATAATTTTCTCCTTAACTCAGTGCTGAATACTAAAACTTAAAAGGTTAAAAAAAAAAAACGGAAGCTGCTTAAATTAGCAAAACAGACTGAACAAAACATTTTTTTTTGTTTTTACACTAACGCGCGCCCAAAGGGGGATTTTGAAGTACCCTTAAATGTTAGAGCACAGTCCGAGCGGATGGAGAGGAAGTGGATAAGGAAACATAATGTAGACTATTTAAAATCACTGAACACAATGAAAAAGCAGAACGACCCATTATCTTAACCGTCACGCTGCTACGAGTAAATTGCCAGTGACCGACAAAACATTTTTATATAATAGAAAGTGTATATTTCTTTTTTAACTGGCACATTTAAAAAAAAAAAACCAACCCAATGAGAGAATATTTAGAATCGGTTTATACAATAAGATCTGCATTAAAGTGTACACTAAGGAAGATTTTTCAAGGTCCCAAAATACATTTTTTATTCGGCCAGGAGAAAACTTTTTTGGTGTATAAGTTTATATCTGCCGTTTTCTCATGCATGATGTCAGTAAACGCATTAATTTACTATGGCCACACCATTTAATTATATATATACCAGGTGTATGCATACGTTTTTTTCAGATTCTTTGTTAAAAAAAAAAAAACGTAATTTTGTAGGGAAATCAATTTTTTTTTATTCGAAATATTGGTCAAAGCCTTCTTCACATTTCGCGGCAAAGCATTTTCCAACTTCCTCGAAATCACTGAAGTGCTGCTCTGCGAGTGTGTGCTCCATTAATGCGAAGAGGCGATAATCAGATGGCGCCAAGTCTGGGGAGTACGGCGGGTGCAGGAAAATGGCACATCCATCTTTCAGGTAATTTATGAATAGCATGCCAGAAAAACTGTTTGCCTTTCGCGGCAAAACATTCTCCAACTTCCTCGAAATCACCGAAGTGCTGCTCTGCGAGTGTGTGCTCCATTGATGCGAAGAGGTGACAGTCAGATGGCATCAGGTCTGGGGAGTACGGCGGGTGCAGAAGGATGGCACATCCAAGCGATTTCAAAATATCTTTCACTAGTTCTTCTGTGGGAGATGGCGATAGTCGTGTAATAAAATCATTTTGCCATATCTTCTGGCCCATTCCGGTCGTTTTTCGATTAATGCGTGGTTTTAATCAACCATTTGTTGACGATAGTGCTGTGTATTAACGAGTTCATAATACACAAAACCGCTCTGGTCCCACCAGACACAGAGCGTGGTCTTCTTGCCGAAGCGATTCGGCCTTGATGTCGAAAGACCAGCTTCACCAGGTGAAAGCCACGATTCAAAACAAAACCATTTTTCGTCACCCGTTACAACTCAATGCTAACATGATTTCCTTTCGTGGCGTTAGAGCAGCATTTCACAAGTGACTTTGCCATTTTCTATTTGAGGTTCATTCAAATCCTGTGGTGTTATGTTTATTTATAACAATTAAATATTTTTAAATGTAAAAAGGGGACTTACTGTGATTTTTGATTTTGAGCGGTCGCTGCAGCTGTTGTCTGTCCGCGTCAGGTTGCAGGGGGCGTTGAACGTCGTGCTCCCCTGTTCAGCAAGCTGTTCCGTCGATATTTGGTTTTTAGTTGTTTTTTGTTTTGATTTGGTATTGTACTATTGGGTTTCAATTGTTTAGAACAATATGGTATGATTCTCCTTTATACACTAGCATTCCTTGATATGCAAATATCATATGATTTTATGTGCTCATTATTAACTAATTGGCAATATATATAAATATTTATGTGTATTTCTTACTCATCCTTTATTACGCCTTTTTCAGAATAAAACATCGTGGTTGTTGTCCAATGTAAGGCTTGTTGCGATATTGAATATTTTACTTTTTACCAAAAATTATTCGTTCTGTCTATTTTTGAAGTTTACGACGAATTGTCAATTTTCCGAATTTATTTCCGGTGTATTATGTTTTATTTTATTATTTTTTTCTCCGCCAAGTAGAATTTGCATAAAGTAGTTTATGCAAATTAGCTACTTGGCGCGGTATTTTCCTTTTACAGGTAAAGAGGGGAATCAAAGGGGGATTAGTGGATTCTGGGGGGGGGGGGGGGGGGGGGGGGGGCTGGACTCAATGTCGGTCCGTAACAGTGGGGCCCAATTACCGAGTTTATTGATCTTCCCCATCGCTCGTAAACGTCTCCTGATTTCAAAATGCCTCTGTTTCCAAGGGGAATTCATGCATATTATTAAGAAATTTTGAATTAAAACGGTACTTGGGCGTTGTAGATTTTGATTCTAGGAATGTTTTGGCGTAATTTAAGCCAATAAAAAAATGAAAACAAAAAAACAGATAACCCCTTAAGGGTACTTCAAAATCCCCTTTTGTGCGAGCATTAACATCTTGTGACACATGTAATGCTTCTGTAAATTACCATTGCATTTGAGTTGGTTCATCAACCAATAACTCCTGCAATTGCTCGTCTTCACATGTTTGTGGTCTAGCAGAGCGCTCACTGTCTTTCACATTGAAATCACCACTTTTAAATTGTCGAAACCGTGTCTGACATGTTTTAATTGATGGTGTTCACCATATGTTTCTACAAGCAAACGATGATTTTCAACAGCATTTTTCTTTTGATTAAATAAGAAAAGCAATGCGTACCGCAAATGTTTTTTTTTTTTTTCAGACACAAAACTCGACATGATCACTGAACGATAAAACAAAAACGCCCGTTTTTTGGCGGACTCACCTTGTGTGTGTTTGTTCTTCAATCTCAGACGAACAAAATGACGTATGTGTCAAATTAATACGCTGCGTACTTTTCGTTGGCGCCATCTCTTAGTTAAACCGGAAAAAACGTATGCATACACCTGGTATATATTTTTTTTTCTTTTTTTTTATTTATATATATATATATATATATATATATATATATATATACATATATATTTATATATATTTATATATATATATATATATATATTTATATATATATATATATTTATATATATATATATATATATTTATATATATATATATATATTTATATATATATATATTTATATATATATATATATTTATATATATATATATTTATATTTATATATATATATATATATTTATATTTATATATATATGGCGCAAGGCTAATAACCTTGCCCGTAAAAATAAATTGTGGAAAATTTAACAATCCTAGAGACTTGGTAAATAAGGCCAAGGCCGGATCCTGGTTGTAGTGCCGATGATGATGATGATATTTATATATATATAATGAATTTAACATATATCACTCAGTGTTAGCAATTTCATTCAACAATGTGCGTTTTTCCTTTGGTAATCATCATGTTTTTTTGCCCGGAAAACAGCATAGAACATATCATGCCTATCGCTTTTCCATTGGTATTATCAGGGTTGTTGTTTAACTGAACTTGCTGAACTTCCACTTCTCGAAACATTTTCCCACCATATCCATCAATCAAAGAGTGGGCATCAGTTTACGTTGAAAAGCAACTCCAAACGCATATAGTCATTCATTAGTCGAACCGCACAAATGTGATGACCAACAATTACAGTCTCTTTTAGACCATAACGATACCCAATCGCAACAAGTGCTTCCCGATCAATTGGATGTTACTCAAATAGACACTTTCATGCGTCTATGCGAAAAAGATTCAAAAGCAATTTAAACTATACACCGGGTATATAAAAATATATATTAATATACAGTATATGTTAATATATAATACTTATTATGTTATTATATATTACATAATACATATTAATAGAAAATATATGAAGGTTCGTTCCACAAAAAAAAAATGGAGAAAAAAAGTTATTATGTAGAGACAAGGCCGAAAAAAGATGTTATTTCAAAATTAATTACGGGAAACTTCTACCACTTTACTTTACTTTTCTTCTCACAATCGCAATTTTATTTCAATATTAATTACGAGGAACTTTGCGATCACTTTACTTTACTTTTCTTCTCGCACTCACAATTTTATTTCAAAATTCCCCGACAACATAGAAAATGTAGATAAGTTTATAAATATTCTAAAAATCAAATTATAATTTAAAAGTACAGAGCTAGTCTCAGTTGCTAGGCTCATTATGTTAGTTTATTGATATGTAATTTTGAATTACTTGTTAATAATAAATAAATAAATATTTCAAAATTATTTACGAGGGACTTTACTTCACTTTTCTTCTCACACTCGCAAACCACTTTAATTTGACGACTTATCAGACTCAATTTTGCGTCCACACCGCCCTAAGATCTATTTTTTTGCTTCTCGTTTTACTTTTCAATGATATTCTTTTCGCTTACACTCTTTCCATCCATTTCTTCTCTCCTCTTCTTTTCTGGAAACCAAAAGAAAATTACATGGACAGCATTCTTCGTGCATTCATGCATTTCTAACCTATTCCATTTTTTTTTGACACTTTATACTCGAAATTCCTACATATATATACATATATAACTTGAGCCTGGTAATATATTTGTAAAAGATTATGCTCCAAAAGAACTGCAACAGTTACTTGGCGCCATCTTGGGGCGCCATGTCGGCGCTATAGATTCGTCTCTCCCGAGAGAAATATATTAAAAAAAGTTTTATTTTTTACTTATTTTTTCGACCGTTTATTTGTTTGGAGCCTCAGATCCCCAGTAGTTTTGTAAAAGAATTATTGTATTAAGCTGAATAAATGAGGATTCTGACCTCACCAAATCAAATTTATAAAAGCATAGTTTGTTTCTATATGAAACTCCCAATTCCGAATCAAATTCATCAAACTTCCGGACTTAATATTATGAAAAGTAGATTATACACAACACCGAAACATCCATAATTCTTTTTTACACTAAAGGAATTTATATATATCCTAAAATGTCAAGCACAGTATGGGCGGATGAGGAGGAAAGGACAACGAAAGGTTTATCTTGAATGCCTGTAGATTATCTTGAACGCTTTTTAATGCATGCCACACTCGTGTGGATCGGCAGAAGAATGATCTCCTGAGTTTATCCATACGTTTAAAACTAATTTTTAACTTCACCTGACGTGCACTATTCGATTAGAGGGGGTATATCTGTGTCGACGATTGTATATCTGTGTCTAGGGTGTTCTAATGGAAAATTCCTTATCGCGATCCAGAAATTCATGTTTTCTGCATCTTATCTCAACCCAACTGATGCGCTCCTATTTTTCCCAAATAGTGTGTATGACGGATGATACAAATTGCAAGTGTGCATTCATTCCTGAAACTCCTAACAGAAACCAATTCACTCCTACCCCTGCTTAGCTTATAACACCGCTAATGTTCGAATTTGCCTGAGAATCTTTATGTAAGCTTGCTCTAATAAATGGTGTGGTAGCTCCACTAAACATTACTGGCAACGGACGACTCTTGGGTCAAGGTTAGGTATTCATACCAAATGTTCGTGTCCAGTATCATTTTAGATAACCGATGTACTCATTCTCTTTCTACTTTCCTTCCTTACGATTTTGTTAATCTTAGAATAATTTGCTGTAACATTTTTAGCACGGCAGTAATATCTTCAGAATTTTTATTATTAGCCAACTAGGTTGTTTGTTTGCTGTCACGATGGATATTCCGTCGCAGCTCCACAAGGTATTATAGTCATTTTACTTGTCGGACAATATTCCCACTTGACTTACCAAACTAAGACTTCAAGTCTTCCAGACGTGAAACTGGTTTTACATGTACTTCATGTATTCAATGAAATTAACCATCGGATTGCATTGCAGGACAACGAAGTCGATTCCATACAATTTAGTTTTAAATAAATTTGCACCAACTTGTAACAGAATTGCAGGATGATATTACAAAGTCGATTCCATATACCTATATGTTAGTTTTGAATTGATTCTGTGCTTACTTGTAACAGGGTTGCACGATTATACTACAAAGTCGATTCCATATGTTAGTTTCATATAGATTCTGTGCCAACTTGTAACAGGATTGCATGATGATACTACAAAGTCTCTTTCATATATACGTTAGTTTTGAATTGATACTGTTAACTTGTAACTAACCATTGCCCAACCTCTGAAACGTTTATGGGTATTTTGTTGTGAATGTAAAATATAGCCCTAATACCGATTATTCGATTGGCAATTGACCATGGGTCCATTGTATTGTGATGGAAATGATTCATGTCGTGATCAGCAGTTGATAAAGACAGTTTTTGTTTGGGATACAGAATCGGAGCTTATTAAATAAATAATATAAAATGTTGAAAAATGCATAAAGACAGTGTTTGTTTGCGATACGGAATCAGAGCTTATTAAGTAAATTGGCGTGGATCCAATCAATTGAACCGGAAGAGCGCCGTATATACCTCCCATTGCTTTAGTGCTAATTAAAAATGAACAACAATATTGTTTTACGTCTGGCATTTCAGTACTCTCTTATCGTATCAACATTCAAATATAGCTAGGTATGTTAACTTTATGGTGCTATACAGTGCACTTATATATTGCTTGCTTGCTAATCGTGCTAGAAAAATGCTGGTTTACAATGTTTATTAATGCATTACAAGCAGTTGTTGTTTGCTAAATGTGTGAATGCAAATTTATTAACTAAAAGGGCGCGGAAACACACATGCAGATTTTATTGAGATACACTGTGACGGTTTTTCACCAGGCGAAGTACTAAAATGGTGTTTGGTGCAAACGTTCATTAAAACACATAAAAGGAAGCTACAGTATATTCACAACTCCGTGACGATTTATTCACCAGTCGAAACGTTCATTTAAACACATAAAAGGAAGCTACAGTATATTCACATCTCGGTGACGATTTATTCACCAGTCGAAATACTATAATGGTGTTTGGTGCAAACGTTCATTAAAACATATAAAAGGAAGCTGCAACTTTCCTCCTCTCCGCCTAGTGTTTCGTTCATCTGCTACTCTTGGTATCGTGCCTCATTTATCTTCTCCTCTCGTGTTTCACTCGCATGTGATCTCTTATTCCCCATATCCCTATCATGCTATCTCTTGCTCTTTTACCACATCTTATGGATCATATGTTCATTTTCAGAAGCCACCATTTCTTGATATTTTACCCTAAAAATATGTGGTAGACTTCTCTCCTCTAAGCCAATAATTTCCCTTTTAAAAAACATTGTTTTCCACACGTTGTGCGTCTTAAACGTAGGATTATAAGTTTCCCACATACATGGGCGTGAAAAAAGTGTATATAGAATCTTAACGTGTAATAAATCGATTTGGATTTTAACTCCCTTCCACCTCGTTGCTACAAAAGGCGAGAGAAGACAAATTTTAACTCTACAAGAAAAAAACTGGCCGACAAACGAAAGCATAATATGGCTTTCCAAAAACAAATTGAAGATTTAGAATGTACGGCAAAATGCATTGTTGGTTCGCGAATTCACTAATCTTTGATAGGTTACCATTTGATTAGTGACATCTCGGGGCCCCGACGCAGTGCTAAAGGTTCGCCACTCCTAAGGGAACTTAAAAAAAATTGCGTCCAATTTTAATTTGTATATTATATATAATATATACAATACAAATGATACCATGGCCATTCCAACAGGTTACACACAATCGTAACGAAAAATACGTCACCAAACCAAAATAGTTAATATAATATCATCAGCGCCGTATGCCAGAACATTAATGTAGCAACCACAGCTTAAGTAGCGAGCTTAGTTATCCTCGCGCACACACGACAGTAGTCGAATGCTGCAGTGGTTGGAATCATGTTTTTCATTACCGCCGCAAAACGCTACAATACCAATTCCATATTATTGGGGTAATTGGTCAACCGAGTCTGTCCACATTATGATACTTCACTCCAAACAACCTGGCCACTACTTACAAGGCGTATATTCGTCCCAAAATGGGGTTCAACTCTCATATTTCACCAACCAGCAGGTTAAGCTTGAGACATTGATTTCCAACCTCAACAAAATATATCATACCGAGTAGAATTCAATGCCTTAAAAACCCAGTGCTGCCTCTTAACGTCAATGGCAAACCCGAAGGTATATATTCGGTCGAAGAACGGCACTTCCATGGACGAAGCGAAGGAACTAATCGTAATAATCGGTACTCGAATTAATTCGACTCTTAATTGGAATGACCACATATTTGAAGCTGAGAAAAGTGCAGCCAATTGTATGAGGTTCCCTAAGAGATCCAAAAGACTCCGTGGCGGTTCCACCAAACCCCACGGCCCACTTACCTGAAAAAACCCCATAACTTCATCCCAGTCTGCATAGGTTTTCGCTAATGTAATCGCATTAGCACCTTAAATGCTTCACGTATCAAATATATCAAATCTATAATCTAAAAGTCCATGTAAAGAATCCTTACCTTTCATGTATCTCCTCGCATACAAATTCCCTATAAGAATTCTTTCCCAACTTATCAGGAATCCCAAAACCAATTCGCCACCCGGTGCCAGGCAAATCCCCCTAGACGAATTCCTGGAAACAAATGATTTGGTTTACATACAATGTAACCATCATAACAGGGATCATAAACATTGCGTCGCCTATTTCCCGTCCTCACCAAGTGTATCATGAATCACCATACATACACATTGGCTGGCGACCTACACGGGACCAAAACAAATATACGCATCTCGCGTCTGTTGGCACCAATTAAATCCTACAGCATAAGCAAATGCAAATAGGAATTCAATGCCTAAGGTAGGTAGGCAGCGATGCCATAAACACAATTTCCTGGTAATCTAGCTAAAACCCATTACACATTTCCACCTATTTATTTAGCCGCAATGCACATCTCAGACAAAGACCCAAACGTTCCCTTTGTCTTCTCAAATTTCGGGATCTGCTTCTCATCAGCAGCGGCATGAGTAAATAGAAAACCAATTATCATCCAAGGAGATTCGGTTTGTTTGCTTTACCAAACACGCATCTCATGAAAACACCCCATGCCCTTTTCGTCGTTTCAGGTTCGTTCTCATGGTTTGTTCCATGAAAGAACCCATGTACACACATACATGTGTACTACCAATGATCTTCACGGTCCCTTTGTCCTTACCGCTTGACTGCTTCGTTTATCCATCGCCTTCGCGCGTGTGTTGAATATTATGATCCTCACGATCGCCCATGCACACATGCTACCATGATCTCCATTACGAGATCTGGTTTTCTGTTCCACAAAGAGAGACTTCACGTCTCTCTTGTGGTAGGTAAAACGTATCTTTAATGGAGAGAAACACTTTCTCTCTCGGGGAAACTCACCCCATTGGCGACTCGGCTCTGCACGAGCTGTTTATCGCTGAGTCTTTTACCATCCACCGACCAAGCTGGTCGTTTTGCTCCCGCTCCTCGGTGCGCACGGGGACGCGAAAGTCAACCGCGAGTCGCATGAGTAACAGTTTTGTCATACAAAGTCGTCGGTTCATTACATCGGACGTGTACGCGTGATTTCATTGTCTAATTAGATTAATTTACGACTTCAACCTGTAAAATTACGAATTATCCTTCACAATTTTAAAGATAATGACGAATATAACAAAATAAATCCATCAAAATAATTGGATACATCTAAACCAATAAAAGAACATTTACTTCAACAACATCACCAGTGTTTAATTTTCCGTGCTGCAGTGCATGTCAGTTCCTAGATGTGTTTCCTTAATCGTTGATCCCCTGGTGGTTTTACTCAAAGTTGTGGACAAACGTGGCGGCGTTTCGTTCTTTTACTCGGCGCATAATTTCTTGGAGGAACATTTATGATGGAGGAGGAAGATGAACGGAGTGCCCATGCCTGGCACAATACTGCTTCCCCCCAACTCCACCCAACCTGGCCACTATTTACAAGGCGTATATTCGTCCCAAAATGGAGTCCAACTCCCAAATTTGGCCATGCGCATCCAAAACTGCACTACACGTGCTCGATAGGATGCAAAAACGAGCAGTGAAACTTATTGAGGACACAGCTGTAAGTCGATCAGTTCTGTCTTTAGAACACACGTCCAACTTGATACGTCGTATCAAGCCTGTCTCTTTTCTCTAAGTATTATCACGGTCGTTGTTCAACCGAACTTCCTGAATGTCTTCCGCCTCTTCAGATATTTTCCGTCAAACTGTAAATGCGCATCAGTTCACATTGAAAATGAATTTCTGGCGCACAAATAAACATAGAGGGCCATTCTTTAGCCGAACCACACGAATGTGGAATGCTCTACCTGTTCATGTGTTTCCTCCTCGTTGTGATGTTCAGGCATTCAAGACCAATATATAGCGACACCTCTGTGGCGGTTCCGTCAAACCGCACGGTACACTTACCTAAAAACCCCCATAACCTCATCCCAAGTCGCATAAGTTTTTGCTAATGCAATCGCATTAAGCACCTGAAAATGCTTCACGCATTAATTAGATCAAAGCTATAATCGTAAAGTCCCTGTAAAGAAAACTTACCTTTTCATGCATCTCTTCGCATAAAATTTTCCGTAAGATTTCTTTCTGTGCTTATCTGGAATTCCAAATCAACTCGGCACTTTCGGTACGAGACAAATTCCTGTAAACAAAATGATTCGGTTTGCACACAATGTAACCGTCCTGACAGAGACCATAAATATTGCGCCGTCTATTTTCCAACTTCACCATGTGTACGATAAATTTCTTTACGTACACATTGGCCGGCGACCTTTTTCTCCCTGCAATAAAATTCTCTAACTCGCACCATGTGTAAACAGAAGTACGCTGTTCCTACATGGGTTTCCTGCGATGCCATAATCAATTCATATCATTTTTTTTATTTAATGAGCAGTTTCTATTTATTTAGCCGGCCCTCATTACCGAACGATGCATAAGCAAACCCATTAGCATCCGAGATTCGATTTGTTTGCACACATCTCTTGGATGACCATTATGCCTCTTCTTTGTGTTCCACGTTCGTCTAATGGTTTTGATCCTTGAAAAGAACCGACGTACACCCATACATGTGTGCCATGGCGATCTCCTCTAATGAGATCCGGTTATCACTACAAGTAAAGGAGATGCATCCAAAGATTCTTTTGACAGCAACTTAATATCGCTGAGTCAAATTACATCCGCCGACCACGCTGGTCGTGCGACTTGTGCTGTCCGTAGGGCTGCGGACACGCGTATATCCAGATTCGCGGATTTAAACCCCCTAGTTTATAGAAAGTTGGTTTCGAATCGTGTGCGTCGACCTGCTTATTTTACCTGTCCCCGTTTAATTGTACAATTAGGTAGTCAAAAAGTATTCCGTGAATGTGTCTGTACCAGTGTTAAAGTAAATTTAAATGCTTTAGTTTTCATCAAATAGTTCAGATAAACAATAACCGCAACCCTTTAAATTGTTAACGAAATGTGCTGTGTTTTAAACTGACTGTAAACGCGACTTACAAAAGACTAAACCTATCAGTAAAAACAATAAAATATTGTACACCAACCAGTGTGTTTTATTTCCTTTTCCTTGGCGAATAGTTTTCTTTTGTTACTTGTCGGCGGAACTGTAAACAGTCGGATGGGGATAGGAGTGAACCGAGTGTCCTTGTTTGGCACAATACTCCTAATCCCCACACCTCCTTTCCTTATCCGCTTCCTCTCCGCACCTTCAGACATTTTCCCTCGATACCCGTCAATCTGAGAATGCGCATCAATTCACGTTGAAACTTCATGCGCACAAATAAACCTAGAGAGTCATTCTTTAGCCGAATCGAACAAATGTGGCATGCTCTACCAGATCATGTGTTTCCTCATCGTTGTAATGTCCAGGCATTTAAGGCCAATGTACATAGATATCCCCACTTTCCCTCTGCTCGAACTGTGCTCTGGCATGGTACTCTAAAAACACCTTTTGTGTGCGCGTTAATGCAAAAAAAATTCCATTTGCAAAACAATAATTAAACCAAATATTTGTGAGAATACTGACATAAATCCTTTTAAATTGGATATTGCCTGCAGAGAAAGGCGATTGTAATGCATATTGGTCGATGTTGGGAAATGATTTTTTTTTATTACACTTCTCTCGGGAGAGGCGACCTATAGGTGCCGATACGGTGCCTCGAGATGGCACCAAATAACTGTTGCAGTTTGTAACGCTCTGAAAACATTCGCGCGGAGAGGGAATTCCACGGCTTTCCCGCTCTGTATCGGAACTAATAATTAAATATAAAACCAATCGAATTCAATAAAAATCTGATCAAGTTTAAATAGTATAAAACTCCAGCCTAATATATCGTTCAATTTTTAAACTAAAAATTAAGAAAAACCAAGACTGTATTGATGAGATATATCTTTTATATAGTGGGGCTCAATTCCCAACCGCTTTCGTTAATTAAAATCTTAAAAAATAATAAAAAAAAAACTCCAGATAACGAATTAAATGTTCTGTACCTAAAAGGAATCACTACAGGTGAAATATTACTTCATTAGAATACATTTTATTCCTGATCTTCCAAGAACAGAATACATGTTTCAAATCAAATTTAAAATGTTCGCTATACAATATGAAAAACAAAAAACAATAGTGATATAAAAATATATACGTTGCCAGTGTAAAACAACCCCTTATAAAAAAAAAAGAAAAAAAAAGAAGTAATTCATTTTGTTGTAAATGTTTCTTAAGCATATATACGGACATTAATGTGTAAAATCTCTCTTTACTAATTACATGTATTTATAAGAAAAACGAAGGAAAAAAAACGTACACACGAGATATAGGGTTTTCTATTTTATATTGTAATTTATAGATAAAATATCTACAATTTAGTCAATGGTGTTTTAAAAATAATTTTGGTAATATGTCATCAATATACTATATCGTATTTGATAATTTATGAAACATAATAATATAGTTTTATGAAATAATTTAGAACGAATCAACCAGTTCGTTTCTATAAATCGCAATTAAAACAGAAAACATTAACGATACACACGAAACAACCAAATCTAAATATACACGATCAATGGTATCAAATAATAGAGAACTATTCGGGAATTAAGAGACGACGAAAAAAAAGAAGGGAAACACAAATTTGAGGCTTATCCAGTATTAGAAATAAAAATAAGCTAAGGAACAATATATAAGACAAGCCTAAATATGTTTCTAAACTAATTTAATTGTTTTGATTGAATTAACCACAGAAAAAAAAGAGAAACAAGAATATATAAAAGCAACAAATTGGCAAGTTATAAAATAGTAAAAGAAAACATAAAATATTGGCATGCCCTTGGATCAAGTATAGACTTGGATCGAAAAGAGTACCACTACAAAAATTAATTCAATAAACGTAGTTATGTATAATGTGTCACTTTTTTATATAGATATAGATATATATATAATAATCTAATATTTTCTCAATATTTATTACAAAAGAAAATTAGATATGTGTATTAGATGTATTCAATTACTAAAAAGAAAACAAAACAAGAAAAAAAATAAGTATACACTAAATTTTAACGTAAATATTTAAATTTTCTAGTCACGATAACGTAATGTATACATATATGTATGTATGTGTATATATCTATATCCTTAAATTAAATTTAATATATAACAATTATATTTGCAGCTCAGTAAGGTAAATAAATTATAACATTCGGTTTTTTTTTCTTTGTCTTTATTTTATTCGTTTATTATTGTAATTTTTTTTTTAATTTCTGTTTCGTGTGCGTTCCCAATAATTTGTAAAAAGGGAAAATCAATTTATGATTTTTAAGACAAAATAAAAGAAAAGGGGGAATTAAATATAGAAACATTAAAATGAAAACATTTTCACCCAATTAATATATTTATTTTTAGTATTAGTTTGACAACAAATTTTTGTAAAACTCAAAAAACCCAGTGCTATGCTTGTTTACGTATACTTTTTATTTACGTTTTGTGACTGAAAACCAGATAACTTAGTAATATTTCACTAATTTCATTCGTAATTGCAGTCGTGGCCAAGTTTAGTAAAATGAAATGGGATAATAGAAATTCCGTTAAAGAAAAACAAAATCGATAAAAATAACGAAATCATAATAAGTTTATACTTTATACTAAAGATATACTTTACACTAAATGCTATGAAGGGCACACTTAAACTAAGGATATAATATATATTTTATTTAATTACTGGTGTACTTATAGACACTGAAAAATGCAATAATATAATAACGCCCATATAGGGGAATATTAATTCCAACTTACAGGATAGAGTGGTACATATATTACTGAACTATCCATACTTAAACGACGCGTTTGCTCGCGTGAATTGGGGAAGCATGTTGCTATTACTGCACACAAAATCTGACACCCCAAATACTTATCCCAAAATGCAAAAATACTCGCATACTGTGAAGTCAAAAGAAGTCATCATAAAATGATTTGAAGGAAGTACTAAATCAACAGTTGTAGGGGAAAATACCAGAAAAATCAAAGAAAGTATTTACACCTTATTCAAATTATTAATCTTACTAACCAACCTAATGGGTTATCATACAACAATTCAAGGAAGTGGTACTTCAACCGATAAAAAAGGGTACTACCGCAAGAAATCAAGAACAGCGTTCATCATAATGTGATTTGAAGGAAGTACTAAATCAACAGTTGTAGGGAAAAATACCAGAAAAATCAAAGAAAGTATTTACACCTTATTCAAGTTATTAATCGTACTGACCAACATAATGGGTATCATACAACAATTCAAGGAAGTGGTACTTCAACCGGTAAAAAAAAAAACGGTACTAGCGCAAGAAATCAAGATCAACGTTTATACGTGGTTTACAATTTTAACTTTACTCACAAATCTATGTCGGATGAATTGGAGAATGTAATCATAAAACAGGTTTTATAAAATAATGTTGCGCTCCTCGATAGTATAGTGGTTAGTATACCCGCCTGTCACCCGGAGGCCGGGGTTCGATTCCCCGTCGGGGAGCCCCTGGCGCAAGACTAATGACCTTGCCCAGACAAAATAAATCATAATGGAAAATTTAACAAGCCTCAGGACTTGCTAAATAAGGCCAAGACCGGTTCCCGGTTGTAGTGCCGATGATGATGATGATAAAATAATGTTAAACTTATACACACACATATAATGAACCTCATTTACCCCTTTGGCAGAACAAATCCTTAAGGGGGTATTCTGGTGTAGAGGGCCAGGGGGATGAAGTGGGGAGTTGAAACAAAAGCGTGTGTTTTGATTGACATGATTTTGACTCTTCTAATTATCTGAAAAAAAGAACAAGAATGGATTCTTAATCAGTGAAGGTGTTGTAATCATCCCTACCTCGAAGAAATAAAAAAAATTTTTTCTTCGCAATATGGCAACTGTTTGAAAAAATTTTGATTTTTCTCATTATTGTTTTCCGGTTATTAATTTTTTTAAAATAATAAAAAAAAGAAATTTTTTTTTTAAAGCTTGGTAGGGACTTTAGAGCGTTATATCAAGAAGCTGTGTACCAAATTTCAAGTCAATCGGTTCATTAAAACTTGAGATATCGTGTCAATAGAACAAAGCGGTGTCGAGAAAAACGCGTTTAAAAAATTCAGGATATAGTATCTTCAAGTGGCATAATATTGCGTTATACTTACACTTTGTTAGTCGGAAATTCATGGTCCATACAACGGGCCTTCTTCTTTTTCAAAATGACAAGAGTTTGTATGGAGGGACTGTGGGGGTCCTCTATACCACATGGCGAACCAACCCACAATTCCTCCCTAACTTCGACCGCTAACAGCGCGTCACCATAACCCAAACCCGCGATATTCGCAAACATGCAAAGAACACACTTCCCAATATGCAACAGAATCCGTCCCCAAATCTGCAATCGCATACATCCTCCAAACTTACCAAGGACCCATTTCCCAAGCTGTAATAAAACGCATTTTCAAACTTACAACGGAATATTAATCACCTCCCTCAACTACATCAAACCGCATACATTTTTCCCAAAAACCACTTCGGTTAATTTCCTACTTAAATTATATTTCTCGCTTGCAACAAAGCAGCTCTAATTTCCCCCGAAAATCATTCCGGTCCACTTCCCCCACTTAAACAAATTTTCTCGTTGCTTCCAAGCAATACTTAGTTCCCCGAAATCATTTCGGCGCCCATCCTACCCAATACCAATTCTCCTTACTGGTAAGTCACCAGCACGATGCGTTGCATTTCCGCGAAACAACCATCGCAACAACCAAGACCCACATTCCCTTGTCTAACCAACAACTCATGCCTATACTTGGTCGTGTTCCCAAAACCGATTTCTCCGTACACATAGCAACCGAGGAATCTAGCTCATCCTGTACGGCAGTAATTCGCTGGAACTAAATTCCCTATGCACGCATAGAAACCCCTTTCAAGTTCCTAGAAAGTGGCAGTGAGTTTATGTCCCTTAAAGCCCGGCGGACTGGCAATCATTTATTAAGTATAAAAATGGCGTACAACATGAACAATAAACAACGTCGTCGAACGCAGGCAATCGAACCCTTTCTTTTAATAAAAGCTAGTGAATAATTAAACAATTCGTGAATGACTGACTATATGCCTGTGTTTTATTTCCCACGGCTTCGCTTCCTCACCGTCCCGTAGTGTCTTGGGTGTTTGTCCCCCCTTTATAGTCTTCGTTGTGAACAGATACGGTGGCAGAGCGATGGGGACCGGAGCGAACCCTGTGTCGTACGTTTTTTTTTGATTATAAATTTTAAAATATATAATTTTTAAAACACGGGTCATTTGGCACATAGTGGTAGAAATAGAAAAACGACGGTTTGAATCATACCGTCAAAGCGTCGGTTCGAATCGCTCGTTCTTCGCTATCGTCGCAAAATGCCATAGTACCAACTATAAATAAAATTCCTTAACACTAAAGCTACCGACATTTCATATATACCTATTTCTACCACTATGTGCCAAATGACCCGTGTTTTAAAAATTATATATTTTAAGATTTATAATCATGTAATAACTCTTAACGGCAGAGTTCGGCGAAAACGGCCGTGGTTGAATCGCGGCGAGCCGGCGCAAAACGGTGGCTAAGCAAGGATTTGGCAGTCAGGAAGGTTTTCTGTATGAATAAAACATTTTTCAATTCGATCTTCTTTATTTATTAAATTGAAAGAAACATACAAATCTTCAATTTGGAAATAATGTATAAAGCTTATGTTGGCGCAAGGCTAATAACGCTGCCCGGATAAAAAAATTATTATGGACAATTTAACAAGTCTCGGATAAGGACCGGATACCGGTGGAGAGACTTGCTAAATAAGTCCAAGACCGAATCCCGGTTGTAGTGCCGACGATGATAAACCTTATGTACGTTCACCGCACGCGTCATTTGACCCGTCCGTGGTAGGTTTAGTGTTAAATGGTAAATAGAGGAAAAATTCTTATATTCAATTGACGTACAAAGTTATGTCCGCAGTCCAATGTCCCAATCACTGACTGCATAAACCAGACAGTTCTAAAAAGCACATGTACGTTCACCGCATGGGTCTTATGACCCGTCTGTGGTAGGTTTAGTGTTAAATCCACCCTTGTCTCGCCGGTAAAGCGAACAGAGACAAAAACTTCAAAAACCTCGTCACAACCGAAAATTAACTGCAGTATTCAGGTGAAAAAAGGCGAAGCTCCACAAAGTAACTTTTGCTAAATTATAAATTTTTTTTTTTTAGTAAAACGGACTCTGAACAGGTGGTAGTTTACGTCAAGGAAAACGATGTTGGGAAAGCAGAATTTGGGGGGAGCATGGGCCCAAGCTAATCTCATTGCTGCTTTACATGATGGTAATGTGAACTGCCCCTGAATTTCAACCGATTTGGATGGCTGCATTGATCGGCTCGGCCAGTACTGTAACCAAAAAAGGTCTCCTCCAACTGGATGCTATAGTAGTTCGTCCTTGTGATATCTGTTACTAATCAAGACCATGTCTACGTGAACCAACTGTGGTCTAAAATGTTTGTTTATTTGTTGTTGCTTTTATTAATTGCGCGCTTTTCACAATTCTATCTATGTATATCAGGGAGCTTGGACGATCATCATGAGTGTTCCCCTTTTTATGGATTGGGTACAGGTGCTGATATAAATGACTGTATTTTGATACAGGCGATACACGTTGTATTTTGTCATCCATTTTCGTGACATATTGATGTCTTCTGGATACGGAATCGTGTTAAACCCTGAATCATCATCATCGCCACTACAACCGGGTTCCGGTATTGGCCTTATTTAACCAATCCGGTCCCGATTTCGAGCCGATGTTGTCCAGTTTGACACTCCCAGGGTCTAGGCGTCCTCATCTACGCCATCCCTTCATCGCAGACAAGGTTTGCCACGCTGTCGCCCTCCATACATCCCGCAACAATGGGCTTTCCAGGGAGACTCCTCTTCTCTCACTCGAGCTAGGTGTCCCGACCACCGGAGCCTACCGAGCTTGATTTTTCTTACAACATTAGCTTCAAGGTAGATCAAGTACAACTAATGGTTGTAGCGTCTCTGGAATCGTCCTCCCTCACATACGGGGCCAACAATCCTCCTGAAGACCTTCCTCTCGAACGCGGCTAAGAGTTCAGAGTGCCCAGGTCTCGGATCCATACGTGAGTACTATTAAGACCATGATCCTGTACAGTAGCAGCTTGGATGTTGTGGATAAATTTGACGATTTAAAGAGCCCTAATAGACCATAGTAGGTTTTGTTGGATTTGATCAGCCGTTCGCGTATTACTTCTTCCATATTGTTATCGGCTGATACTATTGACCCAAGGTAGATAAAGGATTGCACTACTTCAAATTCGTATTCCACTACCCTTATAGTTTGACCAACGTTAGGTCTTCTCATCGCAGATGTTGCCATCATGTACTTAGTGTTTCTCTCATTCATATGCAGTCCCAGTTTTTGTGCCGCCTGCTAAATCTGGATGAAGGAGTCCAGTCAGCCGAATCGGATCTACCGATGATCTCGATGTCATCTGCGTAGGTCAGTATCTGGCTGGACTTGGTGACAATAGTCCCTCTATTTGCAATTCCAGGTTCGCGGATTGCTTTCTCCAACGCCAGGTTGAAGAGGAGGCAGGCCAGACCGTCACCTTGTCGGAGTCCGCTAATGATGTTTATTAGTTTGGACAGCAATCCTGCTATTTTTACTTGACTAGTTACGTTGGTCATAGTCAACCTACAAAGTCGTATTAATTTGCTTGGAATGCCGAACTCTCATGGAATTATATAGTTCTACCCTGGCTATGGTGTCGTAGGCGGCCTTAAAGTCTATAATTAGGTGATATAATGGAATCTTAAGTTCCTGACATTTTTCCATCGCCTGCCTAAGGGTGAATATCTGACCAATTGCTGATTTGCCTGGGATGAAGCCACACTGATATTGACCAATGATGGTTTTAGCGTATGGGGCTATCCGATCTTGTAGGATAGAGGAGAGTATCTTATATGCAGTACTCAGCAATGTTATACCCCTATATTTGCTGCACACTGTGATATCTCCCTTCTTATGTATGGGGAAATTATTCCACGATGCCAATCTTCCGGCACCTCCTCTTGCTACATGCACCACGATCTCATGAACTGCGTGATGTAAAGCTGCCCCTCCTTGTTTGATCAGCTCAGCTGGTATTCTATCAGCTCTGGGCGCTTATTTTGATTTGAGCTGTCTTATGGCTTTTGATGTTTCCTCAATGCTTGAGGGTGGCAGCATTTGGGTCCTTGCCCTTACCTTACCATTCATTGATTCAATGGAATTAGGTTTCGGATCTCGCTGGCCTCAATCCACTTCCAATGAATCGTCAGGTGCATAAGAATATAATGGTAATGTACTGGCAAATTTGCCGGGAAAGGTCAATGTACCTAAAAAATGCGTGTGAAAATGCTCAAAGTCCTCATTAAGAGAATTTGTTTGTAATTATTTTTGGAGCAAGAATTACGACAATTGGTACGATAGGGGAGAAAGGGTGGAAAATGTTTGCATGTACATTTTCCTTTTAAATCGTGACTATTCAACATTGAATAACGCTGTAACTCTTATGTTCAAGTCGCGAAAATTAAGATGGGCCGGACATGTAGCGCGAATGGGCAACGATAGGACAATGCTTAGAATTCTTGACGGTATGCCAACGGGAAAGAGACCGGTATGACGGCCGCGACGGAGATGAGAGGACAATGTTAGGTTTGACCGTGAAGAGATCGGATCGGCTGGTCAAGCGTGGAGGGAGAGTGCACAGGACAGGGAACGATGGCGGAGTCGAGTCGGTGAGGTCATGAACTTCCAGCTTCCTACAGGCCAATAAATAATAATAATAATAATAATGTAACTCTTATGTGCAATGGGTAGTTTGGCCTTAAACCGGCTTAAATATTCAAAGTCGTCGTTAAGAGATTTTTTTATAATTCCTTTTGCGGCAAGAATTGCAATTGCGAGATGGGGGATGAAAGGGTGGGAAATGTTTGCTTGTACATTTTCCTTTTAAATCGTGACTATTCAAAATTGAATAACGCTGTAACTTTTGTGTGCAATGGAGAGTTTGGCCTTAAACGTGCTTTTTAAATATTCAGGGTCGTCGTTAAGAGAATTTTTTATAATTCCTTTTGGGGCAAGAATTACAATTGAGAGATTACAATTTTAAATATTCAAGGTCGTCGTTAAGGGATTTTTTTATAATTCCTTTTGCGGCAAGAATTACAATTGCGAGATGGGGGATGAAAGGGTGGAAAATGTTTGCATGTACGTTTTCCTTTTAAATTGTGACTATTCAAAATTGAAAAACGCTGTAACTTTTATGTGCAATGGAGATTTTGGCTATGAACTGGCTTTTTAGGATGAAAAGTATTATGTTAGGAAAAATATTTTGGGTGGGATTTGAATTGGAAATTGAAAAATGTGATTATGAGGCGTGGGAAATATTTTTATGTATGATAGATGTTTGTAATTAGGGGATAAGGACGCGAATTTGCGGGGGAATTAGCATTGTTAATTATCTAACAATACGCGCTCTTCTAGAATCATATCCTTGATCTACTTTTTTCGCGATAAGAGGACACACATGGACGCGAATTTGCGCGGGGATTAGCATTACTAACTATCTAACAATACTCGTTCGTCTAGAATCTTATTCTTGATCTACTTTTTTCGCGATAAGAGGACAAGAACGAGGGGCATTTTTTACTTAGACCAGAGCGAAGAGCATCGTTCACATCCAAATTTCCCCAATGAGAGCTAGTGGACCCTTTCCTCGCAGTTGATTGCGATAGAGTGTATTCGTCACAAATCTTCTCATACGTTGGAAGTGTGCGTCCTCTATTAGTAATGGCACAGTACTGAATATCGATGACTGGGACCGTTTTTCATATCACACGCCTGTGTACCATTCTTCTCTTTATCATAAGTTAAAAGTGTAAAATGTTTCTGAGATTTCAGTTACATTTACTTTACAATAAGTTTTAATAAGAAGAATAAAATTGTGATCATATCCGATAGATCTGTTATGTCAAAAAAAAAGAGTTGCCACCTGCAACTAACCGTTTGAATTTTACGACACTTTAAAATCAAGCAGGCCTAACAACACTGTCCCATTTTTCCCAACTACTTCTTACGATATGAAAGGATATTCGTAATTTCTTGCCGTCATTTTGATAACTTTATCTTTTAAGGGCTCCTCGATAGTATAGTGGTTAGTATACCCGCCTGTTACGCGGGAGACCGGGTTTCGATTCGCCGTCGGGGAGACTCTGGGGCAAGGCTAATGACCTTGCCCGGAAAAAACAAATCATTATGGAAAATTCAACAAGCCTCAGGACTTCCTAAATAAGGCCAAGACCGGTTCCCGGTTGTAATGCCGATGATGATGATTATCTTTTAAGAGCACTATGAATTGCCTTGCCGCGTGCGGAACCGCTCCACGTAAGGGTGTTGACTAGCCAATATATGCCCTATATTGGCCTCTTTTTAAAACATTAAACATGTTCGTAACGGATTTTAAAACATATTGTAGTTTTAATAAGAAGAATAAAATTGTGATTATATTCGATAGATCTGTTATGAAAAAAAAGAGTTGCCACCTGCAACTAACCGTTTGAAATTTAGGACAATTTAAAATCAAGCAAGACTAATGATCTTGCCCGAAAAAAAAAAAACAAATAATTATGGAAAATTTAACAAGCTTCAGGACTTGCTAAATAAGGCCAAGACTGGTTCCCGGTTGTAGTGCCGATGATGATAACGATGAAAATCAAGCAGACCTAACAACACTCGCATTTTTCCCAACTTGGTTCTTTGTATTACCTTGCCGTCATTTTGATAACTGTTTATAATCTTTTAAGAGGACTATGAATTGCCTTCCCGTGCGCGGAATCGCTCCACGTAAAGGAGTTGTCTAATCAATATATGCCCCAATTATTGAACTCTTTTTAAAATAATACATTAAACATTTTCGCAATGGATATTTAATTTAAACAAATGTGTATTTCAAATATATTGCATTTACGCAGTAACTTTAAATAGAGAGTCTTGACGTAAAAGAAAAACAAAAATCATGTCCTAAAATAGTTGGTCACGACTGCAGAAAAATGTATCATGAGTTGTCCAAAGAAAAAAACAAATAAAAAAGCATACACAACCTCAATATATGTACACGTAGATTTATAGTATACCTTCAAATGTGCACTATATATAATATATGTTCTTTTTACGTGCACATTTATATATATATATATACATTTTTTTTTTTTTTTTTTTTTTTTTTTACGAGTATATATACTTTTAAATTTAAATTAACCTATTTATTGCATATTTATGTTCTAGAAAAAATTTTATATACTTTTAATTGTGTGCAATAGAATGTATTTATATGTAATGAGAATTTCAACAAAACAAAAAGAAAAAAAAAAGAATGTTATATGGCAAAAGAAAGCATCAAATGAAAAACCTTTTCCATCTTGTAGATTTAGTCTACAAAAAATATCGCCGTTTATTTTATAATTTTATTTTAGTTTTTTTTTTCTTTATTTTCGTTTGGTTGGTTTCGTTTTCAATACTGTATACCATTATTTTTTTTTAACAATGTAATTCACTTTGTCTTTTGTAATTTCTTGGGTTTTATTTTATTTTAATTTTATAAATAGTAGTTTTGGTTTTTATTTTTAGTTTATTATAATTACTTACTACCATTCAATTCTTTTATTATTATTATTATTATTATTATTTTATTAATTTTCATTTTGTTTTTGTGTCTTGATAATAAAAATAAAAAAAATTATTAAACTTGAACTTATTGTTTGATTTTTTCTTTTTCTTATTATTTTTTTATAATATGATTTAATGATTTGCTTCTCTTTATTTTTAGTATGTGATTTAGTTGCTCCATAACAAATTAAAATCCATCAGGCGGCGTTCAATCCTTTCGTTATCATAGTATAATTCTTGCATTTGTTTTTCATATTTATTTTACATGGTTTGTTCGTTTCATTATATTGTTCTTTTCATTTCTTTTGATTTATATGATACAAGACTGAGATTCAATTTCAACGGTTTGAAAGAAGGAATTATTTATTTTCCCACACAGAATCGAATAAGATTCGTCAAACAAATTCTAGTCAAACAAATGATACTCCTTTTATTTATAAGATTATTATTATTTGCTTTTTAGAGCTTTAACATTTATATTAACTATTGAATATGTGTTTCATAGTACATATATATTTACTGGTTTAAACAAACAAATGTATTGTTTGAAGGACCTTATATATATATGCTTTTAATTATGTGTAATTTTCATGATATAAGCAAAGAATTTTATATTGCATTGGAAATGATGAAAAATTATTTATTTATTTATTTATTTATATAATCAGTTGAATATTGTTTCAATCTTTTTTCAAATTGGTATTATTTACACGAAGAAATTTACTGATATTGTACTTTAAAAGAAAGTAATAAAACATATAACAAACATTCCAAAGATTACGTAGTAATTAAGTTTTTAAATAAAATTCACTTAAATACCTTTACAAAGAAAATTTAAATTATTTATCTTCCCTAACACATAATTTGAACAATTTCTAATAAGCCATCTTTCGAGTATCTCATATTTATAACAGAATATATTTAAGAAGAAAAACCAACAACAAATTACATCTTTTCAAATATGAGTTTTTCCTTTTTTTTTTAATTTTAATTTCATTAATAAATTCTTTCACTAATTTATTTTCCTTTGTTTCTATTCATTTATCTATTGATATTCTCTCTTTTTTTACCTTTGTGTAATATGGCGAATTATGCACTATTTTCGATTTATTGTCCTATTTGGTCCTTTTCGTTTTGGATTCCTTTATTTAATGTTTATCTATCTATATTTTCAAAATGACATTTCCAATTTTTTTAGACCATTATTTGGCATAGAAAGATTTACTTTGTCTCGACAACTCTTGTTGCCATAAAATTGAATCAGCTTTATACAAATTTTAAATTCAAAACCAACCCAATAATTAATTTTGGTGAAATTAAAACAAAATTCAAATTATTGTTATCATTTGATTGGATTATGATGGATTTTGTATTAAGTTTTCATTTGTTAAATGAAGTCCCATTTTCTCACTGACTTCATTTTTATTATATTGATTTATTGTTCTTGTTCTATAAGGGCCGATAATTGTGCAATTAAATTTCTTTGAAGCAATCTCAAAAGTCATTTGTGTTTTGTACTGCTAAAGTGTTCAGTTGTTTTACCTTTTCCCTTTATATATTATCAAATCACCGACCGTGCTTAATTTACTGATGATCATTTTGTCGACGATTAGTTTTCATATACGAACAAAGTTTGTGTTTTAAACAGCAACACAAGAAAAAAAAACAGACAACTCCAAGTACTCTATTTGCGTAATATTTTTGTCTTTTCTTTTAATTAAATAACCGCCGATTAAAAGCTAAGTAAACGAGTTGTTATATTTTAAGTTGTGTGTAATTTACGTGCTATAAACTTTCATTTATTTTCATTCTCGAGTGTGTATTTATTTAACAAATGATTAGTTATATTTATTTAACTAAAAGAAGAATTGAAAAAACAGAAACTCGTAAGGAAGAAAAAAAACCGATATATTTTCGTATATATCAAAAGTATTAGTGTGTTGTTAAAATTTTCATTTGTAAAATCCTTATTTTTCAAGTAATATATATATATAATGAAGTTTATTAATAATGTTCTATATATTTTCGGTAAGTAAAATTATTGTTTTTTATTAATTTTATTGATATTTACTAATCTCTCATCCGTTCTTTTGTAATTTAGAAGTATTAATTACGATTAATAATGAAAATTTGTTTTTCGTTTAATTGTAATTTACCTTCTACTAACAAAAAAAAAAACAATACTAATCTTATTAAATATATTGTTTCTTTGTAGTAAATGCTATCGATTATTATTATTACATAATATATTCATTTCTTTACAGTGTTCATAATTTCTTTTTTATTTTCAGGAAAGCTAGTTAATTATTGTTTTTGTGTAAAAACAATATATATAGTTGCATATGTTTTAATCGCCTCACCAAGTCGATTTTGAACTCAACATATGATCTTTTTTTGAGCTTTTATTATTGTATATAATCAATTAAATTATTGTACACTCTTTTCAGTTTTATAATTTACATATTTACAAAGTGTTTTTGCGCTTTATATATATTTTATTCCTTTTTTTGTTTCTGTTTTCTCGTTTTTATTTATGTTAACGAAATATTCAATTCTATATTTTGTTTTTTATTTACTCAAATTGTGTCATGAATTTTTCTTATTTTTTCTACTTTAATTTATGTAAGTTAAATGAAACATTTTATTTTTATATTAAAATACTATTAACTATGCTCAGGGCATTGCATAACGTACTGAATTAATTATTAAATTATAAGACTGAAAAAGACTGTGTAACATAACTGTGATGTATTTGAAACTGAATAAATATGTATTTAAACCTCGTTGAGTATTTACTTATTATTTAAATTTGCTTAATTTATTTATATGTGCAGAATATTTAGTAAATAAAAACGGTCAAAGGTCAAGGATCCCACACACTAAAAACTTTATTATCTAAGGGTATCAGACAAACACTTTGTGCGTGCACATCACTAAAATCTCTTCAAGTACACGTCATTTAAAAAAAAAAAAAAAAACTTATTTGTAGAATCACTCAAGCCGTCTCAAGGCAGCAAGTGTCTCACAAAATATTGGCCTCGAATTTAGTTAATATGATTTGACATATAGTCACAAATCCCGTATAAATAGAGAATGCCTATAGTTGCGTTTATCAGTTCGTGTTATAAGTTTGGGATTGATTCCAAAGTAAACAAAAGGATCTGCCATGCAGGATAACACATGAGGTTATGTAATTTGGGAAAGAGCGCCAATTAATGTTATAGCGCAGTGAAAGATTATTATTATTATTATTTAGCCTGTAGGAACCCGGAAGTTTATGACCTCACCGACTCGACGCCGCCATCAATGTCTGTCCTGTGCGCCCTCCTTACACGTTCGATCATCCGATCCGATCTCCTCAAGGTCAAACCTAACATTGTCCTCCCATCTCCGTCGCAGCCGTCCTACCGATCTCTCTCCCGTTGGTTTACCCTCAAGAATTCTGCGCACGGTCCTATCGTTGCCCATTCGCGCCACGTGTCCGGCCCATCTTAATCTTCGCGACTTGATTACTCTCACTATTGTAGGTTTGCGGTATAGCTCTTCTAGTATGTGGTTGTGGAGTTTCCTCCATTGTCCTGCCTCCTCGTCATATTTACCGCCAAAGATACCCCTTAAAACTTTATTCTCGAATATGCGGAATTTGTTTTCTTCCCGTTTTGTGAGAGCCCATGTTTCGCATCCGTATAGGAGCAATCGGCATGATTATGGTTCTATAGACACGGAGCTTTAAGTTACGTGATAGCAGTTTGGATTTCGGCACTTTATTGACGCGTGCCAACTAGCGTTGCCGGAGTATAGTCTTGTTAATTTCCTTCGATATTTCATTACTGTCCGACAGTATTGTTCCCATATATATAAATTCTTTAACTTTTTCAAATATCTTGCCTCTGACGTTTATATGTGTTCCCTGAGTTCCACCTGCTCTTCCCGTAATTATGTATTTTGTTTTGAAATCTTCTGCCCCTTGCATGATGATTTCACAGTGTTTACTTACATTTCCTAGATTATCGCCCAAAACGGCGATGTTATCCGCATATGCGAGCACTTGTGTGACCCCGTTCATGGATGATCCGGCCATGTTGTCTTGTACCTTTCTGATGACATACTCCAGCACAAGGTTAAAAATACGGTGATAAACCATCTCCCTGTTTTAGTTCGTCCCGAATTTCAAATGGTTTTGAGAGGTGGTTTTTTATTCTAACTCGCCCTTTGTTTTCGTTCATGCAAATTTGAATGAGGGCGGCATAGTTTATCGAGATTCCCAGCTCAACTACAATATGGTAGAGTCTTTGCCTTGTGACTGAGTCGTAGGCTTTTTTGAAGTCAACGAACGGTTGGCGAACCGTCTCTCCGTATTCCCACTTCTTTTCCACTAGTTGCCTTATTGTAAACATTTGTTCGCTTGTTGACCAGTTCCTACGGAATCCGCATTGATAGTCTCCCAGTATTTCTTCTGCGTACGGTGTGATTCTCGCCAGAATGACATTTGTTAGTATTTTGTATGTGGTTGGGAGCAATGATATTTCTATGTAATTTTCGCAGTCATATCTGTCACCTTTTTTGAAAATGGGGACGACTATTGGGTTTTCCATTCTTCCGGAGTGACTTCCTTATCCCATATTGTTTTGATGAGCTGGTGGATCTTTCGGGCAGTGGCCTCTCCTCCATACTTCACAAGCTCGCGATCTGGGCGTCCTATGCGACAAGGAGCTCAAATTTACCGCACATATTGATCACATAATCCTCAAGGCCAACGCCGCCGTTGGGTTTGCCAAACGCTGGTCGAAGGAATTCCTTAACCCCTATGTCACCCGATCACTCTACACAACATTTGTCCGGCCAGTACTCGAATACGCTAGTTAGGTCTGGTCCCCGTCTCAAGTGACTCACATTCGCAGGATTGAGGGAGTTCAACGTTGTTTCTTGCGCTTTGCCCTCCGCGGACGAAACTGGGAAAATCCACTGATTCTACCACCATACACAAGCCGGCTCCCTCTAATCAATATAAACACACTTGAAGAGCGCAGATTCCATGCCCACATAATCTTTGTCCATCGCCTTCTATATGGCTCAATCCATTGCCCAAGCCCGCTCTCCACTTTAACATTGCATACAAACCCCCGTAACGTACGTTACCCTCGACTGTTTTACGTGCCCGCTCATCACACTTCTTACGGTGCTAACGAACCCATCTCGCGTATGCTACGACAGGTCAACTCTTTACCCACCTCCTTCGATTTCAACATCTCCACTCCCGGTCTTAAACGACGCCTCAGAACAAACCCATCCTAAATCCGCCCCCTCCCTTCAATAACCCTTCTACCCAGCAACCCTCTCCTCTCTCTCCATCAAACTAGTTCTCCCCCACACCTTTCAATCGATTTATTGCGTCTACAACTTCGTTGAAAGAGGGCTCTGGGATCTAAGGCTCGGCTGTATGTACGTCTGGTGCGTTTATTTGTGGTTTTTGGGAGCGCACATTGAGTAGGTTTTCAAAGTACTGCTTCCATTCTGTCACAATATTGTTTGTTTCTGCGACCAGAAAGCCGTTCGCGTCTCGAATTATTTTGGCTCTCCCTCGGTAGCCATTTCTAATTTAATTTATGCCGACATACATACCTCTGATGTGCTTTGCTCTGGCATTTTCTAGGATTTTTTCGATCCGAGTCTTCTTTCATTCGCGTTTTTTGCGTTCGAAAAGTTTCGTTGCCTCTTTCCGAATCGTCGCGTATTTTTCTGCGTTGACTTCCTCATATCTTTCTAAGTGGATCACTCTGAGGCGTTTACCTTCTTCGATCTTCGCCTTGCCATCGTCAAACCAAGGTTTGGACTTAATTGTTTTCTTAAATCCGAATACCTTTTGGGCTGTTTGTTTGATTGTGTCTCTGATCGATGTCCATTTAGTGTCCACATTATTGGCTTCCTTTTCCGCATTGGTCCCATTCTCTAGAATGCTGAATCTAAATCTATTCGTTAGTTGCAGTGAAAGATCGAAAATACATTTTTTATGCAGAGAGCGACTATGTCTACTCCTGCATTCAGACTTTATTCGGGAAAGTAAAACTTACGATCATACACTAAAAACTATAAAGCTAAATGTATCAGATTAACACTTTGTGTGTGTACATCACTAAAGTCTCTACAAGTACACAAGTCATTTAAAACAAAAAATACTTATTTGTTGAATGACTCAAGCCGTCTCAAGGCAGCAAGTGTCTCACCAAATATTGGCCTCAAATTTAGTTAATATGATTTGACATATAGTCATCATCATCATCATCATCGACACTACAACCGGGATGCAGTCTTGGCCTTATTTAGCAAGTCCCTCCACCTGTATCCGGTCCATATCCGAGACTTGTTAAATTCTTCATAATAATTCGTTTTTCCGGGCAAGGGTATTAACCTTGTGCCAACCTTTTTCAGGATGACATATAGTCATAGGTATCCTAAATAAATGCAGAATGCCAATGGTTGGATTTATCGGTTCGTGTTATAAGTTTGGGATGGAATCCAAAGTAAACAAAAGCATCTTCCATGCAGGATAAAACATGAGGTTATGCAATTTGGGAAAGATGTGTCAATTAACGTTAGTGAAAGATCGAAAATATGTTTTTTTATGCAGAGAGCAACTATGTCTACTCGTGCGTTCAGACTTTATTCGGGAAAATAAAACTTACGATCTATAAAGAGCAAAGAGCATGGTTCAAGAATGACTAGGGTTATTTATACTAATATGTTATCGCTATGATTGGTGGGGATTCTGATTGTGGTGTCTGTTGCTAAAGCATGACATCACCCTTTGTTCGTTGTGCGTTGCATGTGTTATCGCTACTGATTGTGGTGTCCGTTCCTAAGGCATGACATCAACCTTTGTTCATTGTGGGTCGCATGTGTTATCGCATCCTCCTTTGTTCGTCGTGCGTCGTATGTGTTATCGCTACTGGCTATGGTGTCCGTTCCTAAGTCATGACATCATCCTTTGTTCGTTGTGCGTCTCATGTGTTTTCGCTATGTCCGATGCATTATTTATTTTTAGATCTGGAACCGAAGGTTGCCTTAACTCCCCCCGCACTACAAAAAATGGGGTCCCACCATGGATGCTGTGGCCTGCAATTCTAATAATTTGGTTCCATACAATTTTTTAATTTTTCATTTCATGTCCTTTTAAATTCTTCATATTTTTTACATAACTTGTTACAGGCATAAATTATAGTTGTCATCGATATAATTATTGTGCTGACTAACATCATCATCATCATTATCGGCCCTACAACCGGGATCCGGTTTTGGCCTTATTTAGCAAGTCTCTCCATCGGGCCCGATTTCTAGCCGATGTCATCCAGCTTGGTACTCCCAGGCCCTGGACGTCCTACTCTACGCCATCCCTCCATCGCTGACAAGGTCTGCCGCGCTGTCGCCCTCCATACATCCCGCCACAAAGGACTTTCCGGGCAGGCTTCGCTAATTCGAGCTAGGTGTCCCGCCCAGCGGAGTCTAACCAGGTTGATTTTTCTTACAAGTTAGCTTCAAGGTACATCGCGTACAACTCATGGTTGTACCGTCTCCGGAATCGTCCTCCCTCACATACGGGGCCAACAATTCTCCTTAAGACCTGTCTTTCGAACGCGGCTAAGAGTTCAGAGTGCCTTTTACTGAGCATCCAGGTCTCGGATCCATATATGAGTACTGGCAAGACCATGGTCTTGTACAGTAGTAGCTTGGATGTTCTGGATAAATTTCGGGATTTAAAGAGCCTTGATAGACCATAGTAGGCTTTGTTGGATGTGATCAGCCGTCCGCGTATTTCTTCCATATTGTTACGGCTGCTACTATTGATCCAAGGTAGTTAAAGGATTGAACTACTTCAAATTCGTACTCCGCTACCCTGATAGTTTGACCAACGTTAGGTCTTCTCTTCGCTGATGTCGCCATCATGTGCCTAGCTTTTCTCTCATTAATGTACAGTTCCAGTTTTTGTGCCGCCTGCTCGATCTGGGTGAAAGGGTCCTGTACAATCGGAACTACCGATGATGTCGATGTCATCTGCGTAGGCAAGTATCTGACTGGACTTGAAGACAATAGCCCCTCTATTTGCAATTCCGGAGTCGTGGATTGCTTTCTCCAACGCCAGGTTGAAGAGGAGGCAGGTCAGACCGTCCCCTTGTCGGAGTCCATTAAAGATGTTTATTGGTTTGGACAGCAATCCCGTTATTTTTACTTGACTAGTTACGTTGGTCATGGTCAACCTACAAAGTCGTATCAATTTGCTTGGAATGCCGAACTCTGTCGTGACATTCTTTAGTTCTACCCTGGCTATGCTGTCGTGGGCGACCTTAAAGTCTATAAATAGATGATACAATGGAAGCTTAAATTCCTGATATTCTTCCATCGCCTGCCAAAGGGTGAATATCTGATCAATCGCCGGTTTGCCTGGGATGAAGCCACACTGATATTGAGCAATGATGGCCTTAGCGTATGGGGCTATCCGATCGTGTAGGATAGTGGAGAGTATCTTATAGGCGGTACTCAGCAATGTTATACCCCTATACTTGCTGCACACTGTGATATCTCCCTTCTTATGTATGGGGCAAATTATACCACGACGCCATTCTCCCGGCAACTCCTCTTCCTCCGATACGTGCACCACGATCTCATGAATTGCGTGATGTAACGCTGTCCCTCCTTGTTTGATCAGCTCAGCTGGTATGCCATCATCTCCAGGGGCTTTATTTGATTTGAGCTGTCTAATGGCTTTTAATGTTTCCTCAATGCTTGGTGGCGCAGCATTTGGTCTTGATCTTGCATTGGCGGAGCCTCCAATTCTTCTGTGAGCTCACGATTTAGCAAATCATTGAACTGCAATTTCCATCGCTCCAGAATGCCTTCAGGATCGGGGATCAGATTACCCTCTTTATCCTTGCAGTAAGTGCAGCGTGGTGTGTACCACGTCATACTGCGGATTATTTGGTAGAACTTCCGCGCCTGGTATGGACCTGTGAAGCCTTTTTTCAGATCTTCTGAACTCTTTGTATTTCTCCTCGTGCACCCGCGTCCTATGAGACATTCTTATGTTCAGTCGCTAATTTGCACTCATCATCAAACCAGTCGTTCCGATCTCTGTCTAAGATGGAGTTGGCAGTATTCTTAAGGCGTGTCCATTTCTCTTCTACGCCCGGCATTCTGGCCCCAGGACTTACTTTCCCTCCATCGAGCTCTTCGAGGGTGAGTCTTAACGCATGACCAAAGATGTTACTGGTATTCTCATTGTGTAAGGCAACCGTGTTGATGCGAACCTGATCCGTGGATGCAATACCTCTCCGTAAGGCAATCCGCGCTCGGAAAACTGTACCAACAAGATAGTGATCAGTGTCGACGTTGGCACCTCGGTACGTTCGTACCGTCTTCAGGCAAGAGGAGTGGCGGCGATCTATCAACACATGGTCAATTTGGTTGCGAGTGGCTCCATCAGGTGATTCCCAGGTGGCTTTGTGGATATCTTTACGCGGAAACTTGGTACTTGCGACCAAGTTTTTTTATACTGCCAGTTCGATGACTCGTAGCCCATTGTCATTAGTGTTCTCATGCAAACTATGGGAACCTGTGTAGTGCCTGAAAACCGGCTCCCGACCTATTTTCGCATTCAAATCACCAAGAACGATTTCCACATCGTATCTTGGGCAGGCATTGAGGGCCCTTTTGACGTTCTCGTAGTATTCTTCTTTTTCCTCGTCAGGGGACTCCGCTGTAGGTCCGTGAACGTTTATGAGGCTTATGTTCTTAAACTTGCATCGCACGCGAACAGTGCATAGCCTTTCGTTTATTGCATCAAAGCCGATGATGGCAGGTTTCAGTTTTTGGCTGTCTAGAAAGCCTACCCCGGCACATGGTGTTTTGCATGACAGCTGTAATAAATGTCGTACTCGTTTCTTTGAATAACACCACTCCCCGCCCATATTATTTCTTGTAATGCAGTTGTGTCAGCCTTATATTCGACCAGGGCATCGGCTAGCTGCTGTGCAGCTCGAGCTCTGTATAGTGAGCGGATGTTCCATGAGAAAATTCTTAAATCATTTAGCCATTTTCATTTCCGTGGTCGTCGTCGTGTATCCGGTCCATATCCGATGCTTGTTAAATTTGCCATAATAATTCCTTTTTACGGGCATGGTTATTAGCCTTGCACCAACCTTTCTCAGAATGTCGCTGCATGCATTGGTTCACTACTTGTCGCGTGGCGAGACTGCATGTCAACTTGGTTTGAACAAGGACAAGGATCTTCCTGGCCTTCGGCCGATTGAAAGCAATCAGTGACTTTACCCTATATGCCCCCCCCCCCCCCCCCCCCCCCCCCCTTATTTTAATTACTTTACTAACGTACCACAAAAACAAGATTTGAAAAATATGATTAAATATTTACAAATTATAATCTTATTTGTACTCTTATACCATATCTATAAAAATGTTTTTCGTTCCCCCTATCTGTAACCCCCATTACTGTCACTTATCCATTATTGTTAAATAATAATATTGTTAAGCAAAATAGTAAAATAAATAAATAAAAGTATATGTACCAAAACAACTATAAACAAGCTTTTAGATATATGATATAACACACAAATGCTACTACAATACATATATATACATAATTATACCTAAACAAAAGTGTGCTGAATCCTATAGTACAATAATAATAATCTACAAATAAGTAAAACACAGTCCCAACTCACGTAAATTAAACAAATTCAAAATAAATTAAAGGGACAAATAAAAATAGATTGTTGTAACCACCACGCTACACCACACGCATATCCTATCTGCACCCAAGGAGTATTATTCCTCTTCCAGGAATAATACTCATTTTATAAAAGTGGGGGGGGGGGGGGGGGGTGTTACGTCCAAAAGCATAGCATTTCGTTTATTGCATTAAAGCCGATAATGGCAGGCTTAGTAACATAGTAAATGTGATGAAATTTCATGCCAGCAGTTCACAACAGTCATACTTGTCTACCAACCAAATCACATCGATCCATAGTAAACACATCGATATCCATAGCGAGAGAGATACAAACCGCCGGACTTTGGTTTGAAGATTAGTCGTGATATCGTGCGTTAGTTTTAACAGAGCATGGCAGGTAGGGTGTTGCGAGAAAGCTAACCTGGGAATTTGGGATAATAGGTTTGTCATTAGCAAATAAAAGGAGATTTCGACATATCTTACATTTCAGTATCTTGCTTAATGTGTTTAATAACGACATCGGACGATAGTTGCTGGGGTTGTCGGTAGGGCTGGACTTATTGATAGGGACTATAATCGTAGTTTTCCAGTCGTGACGCGTTAATTATGTGGTTGAGAAGAACGAAAATATGGACTAGATTTGAAAGGAGAAGTCTTTTGAACAGAAGGTTTGGAATTCCATCTAAGCCTGTCGACTTTTTGTTGTAGGTGATGTTATAAATTTCGATAATTCGCCTGGTGTTAGGAATGTCGCATTATCTAAAGGATGCTACGCTTTGTTTGTTTCATTGACTTTCGCGATGAAAGGGGTGAAGGATGGTATCATTGTGCATGAGATCAGATTTCGGCATGCATTTAGTGGGGCACCTACTACGTGGGCATAACACCTGTGGTGGTTGCTTTCGCTTATTTATCGCCGTGTCCGAGTTGCATCCTTTTCTGTGTCAGGCCATTTCAATGGAACAGAAATTTCACGTCGATCTGTGTAACATGCGCGGCCTAAAATGCAATTTCTCCTCTGTGTCTGCCCACGTCGGTAACCAGAAACCAGCATTTCTTGCACTTAGCGAGACTCAGGTAATAACTAATACAGATATTTCTGATTTGACTATACTCGGTTATAACCTAGTGCATTTGTTCTTTCCACATCGTGGTCTAGCTACATACATACGAAGTGATATTGCTTATCAGCTTCTGCCACAATATGGGCTCTGTTCCAATCCAGAATTTAATTTCTCGTGGTTAAAACTTCACGTTCGTAGGCATATCATACATTACTGCTTTGTTTAGAGAAGCCCAAATTTGGATAGAAACGCATCCTTTAACGAATTTGATGCTCGATCTGATTCCATCGATAAGATCTTGACCCTGTGGCGAATCTAACAGATACACACACAATTCACAAGCAAAATAGTGAAGAGCACCGAACGAAAAATCGAATAAGAAAATACATCAGAGCCGTATACCAAGCGATAACATAACAATTCACATCAGTGGAGTATAGTCGAGTTTAAAAATTGAATTCTAAAATCGGCCAATGGCCTGATGGGTAACGCTTAGGTAAAATTTTTGGTGATTCAAACTGTCATAGCGTCAGTTCGAATCACACGTTCTTCTTCACTATTATTTCAAACGCTATAACCCTATGTCCCCACACTGAAACCGTTATTGCGGGTGATTTTAATGTGCATAACTCTCAGTGGCTTCGCCACTCCGGACACCCAACCCCTGAGTGTCAGTATGTTCAGCTCTTTGCTGAGTCAAACGCAACTCGTCAGTGAGCCAAAACGGGTACCAGATATAGATGGTCATTCCGCAAACACGCTGGACCTGTTTCTCACCTCCCACCCAAACAAATACACAATTGAAGTTTCTTCGCCCTTGGGCACTTCAGACCACTGTGTCGTGTCAGCTAAATTTCCTGTAACCAACAGCAACGCTTACGAGAAAACTCCCAAAAGAACAGTATGGTTCTATGAGAAAGCCAACTGGGAAGGTCTGGAGGACTTTTTTTGGAAGTTAAATTGATCCTTATTTTTCCTCAATAATGATGTTGACTCTATAGCGGACACATTGACGGACACGATTCTGTTTGGCATGCGAACTTTTATTCCACACATAGTCATCATCATTATCATCGGCACTACAACCGGGATCCCGTCTTGACCTTATTTAGCAAATCTCGAGGCTTGTTAAATTTTTCATAAGCAATTTAATATTGTTTTGCTGATAGGTATTAGGGTTTCTATGAGAGTGGTTAAAACTGAAGATTGCACTTTTCTCATCTCAAACGGTTTTTTTTAAATTAATTTAAACATTTATAGACTTATAATATAAAACTACCTTTAAGGGGCTACGCCACATTGCCGTTTGGAAAAATGGTTATAAAAAAACCTTTTTTTAACTCAGTCATTAAATATAATAAAATAATTTGCAATGTTAAACATTGAAAAATATATAAAAACCAATATTTTTTTAAATTACCTTTAAACTGCGATTTCTGGATCATACATGAGGTCTTCTATTGTTGCTGTGATGTCTTCTGATTCCTTATGAGCTGCTCTTTTCAATTTCCTGGCCTCTTTAGTTTCCTGTTGAGCTCTTACGCTGGTTATGGATATTCCTTTCGATATGGATATGGGTTTCGAGCAAACTCTGGTGCGCTCATTGCTAATTACTATAACTTCACTAATACTGGGAATTTTTGAATAATTAAACACTTAAACTCTTCTTGAAAGTATCAGCGATTTAATTAAGCCAACAAAAAAATCTATTTTTTGAAAATTTCAAAGTGGCGTAACTCCTTAAAATGGCAACGAATTATAGACTAAAACGGTGCACGTTTGACCCAAGTCAGACACCCCTAACAATTCTTAATAAAGCCTTGAAATAAACGAAAAAATAATGGATTTCCTTTCCTCAAACTATTATATGAGTCACATTTTTCATATGGTTTCATGCTTATATCGTTTGTTGCCAATATCAGCGTCCATTCAATCAGGAAAGGGGTACTATATTTATTTTGAACACTGTTCAACAAATATATTTATTATTTTGATATCACCAACTTCACCGATCGATTACATCTTCTTTTGTATAAAAAAAAAACACAACCTAATATTTGGATATTACCATGTTATACGAGGGTTGCCTTTTATATTTCGGGATTAGAGAACAAAAACAAATATTGATCATCGAAAATCACTTTATTGTTTTTCAAAATATTCCCCATGAATGTCTATACACTTTTGCATGTGTTTGAACCAATTGTCGAAGCACTTTTGCCACTCTGATTGAGGTATCTCCAACACATGCATTCTGAATGCAGCAACCGCTTCTTCAGGTGTCGAGAAACGTTGACCTCTCAGTTTGTTTTTTACGTACGGGAATAAAACGAAGTCATTCGGTGCCAAGTCAGGACTATACGGCGGATGACCCATCAAATCGATGTTTTGGGTGCTCAAAAATGCAGTTGTCGCAGCCGATGTGTGAGAGCTCGCATTGTCGTGGTGAAGAGTGATCCGTCTTCGGCGGTTGGTTTTCCTGATTTCTTGGAAGACAACTGGCAAACAAATGGTTGTGTACCGCTCAGAATTGACTATTCTGCGTTGTTCTAGTGGTACGGTTGCGACATGTCTAGTTTTTCCGAAAAAACAGGCGACCATTTGCTTGGAAGTGCTTCGTGCGCGAACAGCTTTTGTTGGATTTGGCTCATCTTGAAACACCCAGACAGTCGACTGCTGTTTACTTTCGGGCTCATACGCGTAAATCCACGATTCATCACCTGTCACGATGTCATAGACGTGTTTCGAAGCACCGCGACCGTATTTTTTGAGCATTTCTTTCGACCAATTGACACGAGCCTTTTTTTGGGCGATTGACAAATTGTGTCAAATGTTTATGCAATATTGAATGTATGCTGGTCCCACTAACGCCTAAGGTTGTCTCAATCTCACGATAGGTCACATGACGAACTTCCAATATCAGTTCGCGCACAGCATCAATGGTATTCGGAACAACAACTGATTTTGGACGACCTTCACGAAATTCATCTTGGAGTGAACTACGACCACGATTGAATTCACCATACCATCGATAAACACTGGTCCTTGATGGGGCTTCATCGCCAAAAATTGAATTAAGTTCACCCATGCACTGTTGCTGAGTTAATCCACGCCGAAAGTTTTAAAAAATAATCGCACGAAAATGTTGACGATTTAATTCCATTTTTGGGCCGAGATGAATCTTTTAAGTTACTGTAAACAACACAAATAGCGCTCGTATGTCAAAACGTTCTGAGTGCGTATAACCTCAAAAATGTCCAACTTTACGACAGAGCTGTCTATTGCCGGATTGCAACACTAGGGTTGCCAAATCCCCAAACATAAGAGGCAACCCTCGTACATCATCTTATGTATAAAAAAATAACACCAACAAAAACCAAATTTAAATTTTTACAGGCCAGGTTAAAACTGAAGACTGGACTTTTCTCATCTCAAGCGGATTTTTGTTATTAATTTAAACATTTATAGACTAATAATAAAGATTTGTAATCTATTATCAAAAGTAGTCGCAGCACATAATCAAGATTTCTATAAGAACATGTTCGAGGTGAAGAATTTGATGGCAACCAAGCTAGACGAAATTTGGAAGAGCGGAGTTGGAAATTCTGAAATATAACAATGTATTTGAACAAGTCTGTTGTTTGTCATCAGTGTCTGTTCACATTGTGAATCTGAAGGCGTTTAAACTAAAAGCGAAGCCCGAACTGAGCAGTAACCGGCGGACACATACTGATTGGAACAATATCTAACTTCAATGAGTAAGTGATTATGTTACTATTTGTCCCTATTTTCAAACATACATTTCATCTATTCTGCTTGTAGACTGATCAGTAAGCGATGGAATTAAAAGACGACTCCACCTGTTGAACAAACAACAAATCGGAACCAGAACTATCGCGGTTGGCGGTGGAAAAGGAGAATAGCAACCCAAAAAAATGCGAATTATACAACAATATCCGTAGTCATCTCAACACGTACCCACCTATTCTGTTGAGATCAACCAGAGGGAAATGAGTAATAAGTTCTGAACAAACTAACTAAAGGGTGCTCCGTTGCAGACCAAAACAGTTCAGAAAACTAAAGGAAAAAGCACTATGAATAATGTAGTAATTTGTTGTATACAACATTACTGAAATAATACAATTTGTATCTATCAGCCCTCTATAAAATGACTATACATTGAGAATATAATTCAGAACAAATATCTTTTAAGTTTTTATTTCCAAAAATATCGTCAGCGCTGCTGTATATAGATTAATAACATTATTATTTTTATTATCTGTCGTCGTGTTTTCATTTGTGCATTCCCCAGCAGGTAGACTTTGACGTTATCCTTCTATTTGCACACAAACTATCCAGCTTATGTATTTTCGGATGGATTACCGTCTTAGGTGTTCGTTATATTAATTCTCTTATAAGAATCTGTTTACCTTACCATGTCATTTCGTCGTAGCATTTTGTTTCCTACTGTAGGAGTAATCTCAGGAGAATCTGACGTGATGTATATATGAGTGTTGCATCCCGCTACATAAACCTATAGCGTTTGGGATGATAGTGAAGAATGTGTGATTCGAACTGACGCTATGACAGTTAGAATCACCAAAAATTGAACCACCGCCGTGTGTACGAATTCGATTTTTAAACTCAAGTAGATTCGACTGATGTGGATTTGTTATGTTATCACTATGGCATACGGCTCTGATGCATTTTCTTATTCGATTTTCGTTCGGTGTTCTTCACTATTTGCTGTGTATTGTGTGTGTATCTGTTACAAATGCCACAAACCCCATTCCACAATCATATAACTCGTTTTAAACCAATTAAGGTACACGCTGCAATTACCCCAGTCCGCAATCTATTTAATTCAATCCACTATCAATTGATTCATTTCATTAATTGCCCACTCAATAATGCATTGTCATGGTATCAAATTACAAGTACATATGTTGCCTCAAACAAGTACCGCACCTGGTATGAGACACGTCCCAAGCTACACGCTATCCATTGCAAATACATTTTTGCCTCGAATCCAAAAACAAGTGCCACACCTGGCGTGGGACACCGTCGGCGTCTTCAAAGGCAATTGGCCCACTATTTAACGGAGTTTCCGTCGAAGTGCTGCGTTCTGCGACTAACAGACATGACAACGAAACAAACTGTACGATTTGCTTGAACGGGTGCTATTGTACTTTAATTGATTCGATCAAGAGCGAATATCAATTGAGTGATACAATGGCTTAAGCCAAAGCTGTTGCATTTTTAGTGGGCCAATTAAGTAGCGATGGTAATTAAGCAATGCTAATGACTCACGCCGGGCAATTGCACCCAATATGGGTCAAACCCGAACGAGTGAAACTGGGGTCAGGAGAATTCGGTGGGTCGTTTGCGGTTCTACTCCAATAAATTGGGTATAAAAAGAGTGGTTGCAGCGAAATAAGATGAGAGTTAATCGATCAGAGTAAAGGGTTGCAGCCTTGCAACGGAGCAGCGGGCCTTTTACTCAGATTAGTTTAGGGTTAACTCGGGCCTCTTTCTTAAAATAAATAAACAGTTCAAGTTGTAAAAAGAAAAAAGAAAACAACATCGTAAAATAAATAAAACGGTAGTTAAAAAGAATAACATACTTTGATTCTAACTCTCCACTGGGAACACAGAGCATCATCAAGGGCAGTCCGCCCACTTCCCACAGTTAATATTATCACAGATGACGTTAGAATTTGGCGCAGCAGGTAGGATACTCTCGGTGCCAGATAAATAACAACATTTGAATGTTGATGATGAGATACGTAACCTAACGCTAACAACGAGGTGCGTAACCCTTAACATTACCCGGGGAAGAGAAGTGTGGCGTTTTTACTAACACCACTGCTACCTTTTCAACCTACCTCCAAATCTTCCTGTCCTATTTTATCATTTTTGCTTATGCAAGCGCAATAACTTCCCCAAGCATTCTCCCGCCGATTGCATTAACTTTCGATTTTGCAAATCGCATCCAACATCAAGCATCTGCCCATCAAGGGCATTCACGCAATTAACGCGTTATATCAATTTTCCCCAGAAGAAATTCGGTACGCCAGTACCGCATACATCAATGCATCTCAGCTCAGATAACCGAAGTGGATTATGAAAACAATCAGCAGAACCCCTGTATGCCTGCATTTACTGTCCCACATGTGCGCAACAGATTTTCAGGTTGCACCAGTACTCACGGCGGCTTTTATGCAACCTTCAAAGCACCGGCGCAATTCGCGCCCAGCTACCAAGAGCCGAATTCGACCCATGACTCCCTAGGAATGCAATACGCAATTAACATGGTTGTAAACACAACCATCATTGTGTAATTATCCCAAATGCATCCTAATCCCTAGCGTAGTATTTGGACAACTGCAAATACTTATCCCAAAGATGCTTTTTCATGAATTTTCATTCTCACGGTTCAACCACCCATGAGCTCGCATCACGAGCCAACAAGGTGATCCGCGCGCAAAAGTAGTTTAGTCGATTAAATAGTTTTAAAGGAGTCGAGTTTGAGATACGGTGGAGTTCGCCTGCGCAAGTGCATCGAGAGTGTTCGGAGGTTTTCAACATAATTACGTAGTGTCTTGGATTGATCCGATAACCGTGTGTCGAGTAGAACTATTATTAAAACAATAGCCCATGTGTCACGGAACGTGTATATCTTGTAAAGTAAATTCGTGTAGATTATTCATTGAGTTAAAGACAAACAATAAAATTAAATTTAAAGTGGTGGTCACCAGTCAATACTAGTGTTTCATTTGTTGGACAGTAAGCTGACCAGGCAGTTCCGGAGTCTAATGTGCAACGCGGCGATTCTAGTGTACATGCGAATAATTTTTGCCTGAACGTGTGGATTAGGTAAGTCGTTAGGAAGCTTAATGAACCTTGCCAATGCCGGCACATAAGTAAGTGATTTTCCTACAGAAGTACTATGATATCCGCCTTATAAAGCATTGACGTTTGGCAACACTACGTTGTTCATTAGTTTTTGAAAGCTATCGATAGTGAATTTGAAAACACGATAAAAATCAGAGATACATACTTTTATTTCAAAAGCCCCAGTTCAACCATTGTCAACGCGATGCTACGGGGGCAGGCCAATAAATCTTTAGAAAATGAGGGCAATATTCTTTTATTTTCTCATCAATTTTCTCGCTTCATCCGAGGTAAATCAGTGATTGATCAGATATTCACCCGCAAACGATGGAAAAATGTCTGGAATTTAAAATTCCATTATATCATCTATTTATAGATTTTAAGGCCGCCTACGACAGCATAGCCCGGGTAAGACTATATAATGCCATGAGAGAGTTCGGCATTCCAAACAAATTGATACGATTTTGTAAGTTGACCATGACCAACGTAACTAGTCAGGTAAAAATATCGAGGTTATTGTCCAAACCAAGAAACATCATTAATGGACTCCGACAAGGGACGGTCTGGCCTCCTCTTCAACCTCGCGTTCGAGAAAGCAATCCGTGTCTCGTGTTATAACTAAAGGGACTATTGTCACCAAGTCCAGCCAGATACTTGCCTACGCAGATGACGTCAACATCATCGGTAGATCTGATTCGGCTGTACAGGAATCCTTCACCGAGATCGAGCAGGCGGCACAAAAACTGGGACTGCACATCAATGAGGGAAAAACTAAGTACATAGTGGCAACTTCTGCGAAGAGAAGACCAACTATCAGGGTAGTGGACCACGAATTTGAAGTAGTGCAATCCGTTAACTACCTTGGGTCAATAGTATCAGCCGATAACAATATGGAAGAAGAAATACGCGAACGGCTGATCAAATCCAACAAAACCGACTATATTTTATCAAGGCTCTTTAAATGCCGAAATTTATCCGTAATATCCAAGCAGCTACTGTACAAGACCATGGTCTTACCAGTACTCATGTATGGATCCGAGACCCGGGTGCTCAATAAAAGGCATTCTGAACTCTTAGCCGCGTTCGAGAGGAAGGTCTTAAGGAGAATTGTTGGCCCCATATGTGAGGTAGGACGATTCCGGAGACGCTACAACCATGAGTTGTACGCGATCTATGGTACCTTGAAGGTAACGTGTTAATAGAAGTCAAGCTCGGTAGAGTCCGGTGGGAGGGACACCTAGCTCAAATGAGCGAGGAGGAGCCTGCCCGGAAAGTCCTTTGTGGCAGGATGTATGTAGGGAGACATCGCGGCAGACCTTGTCTGCGACGGAGGGATGGCGTAGACCCGGACGCCCAGAGGCTGGGAGTGCCAAACTGGATGACATCGTCTCGAAATCGGGACAAGTGGAGAGATTTGTAAAATAAGGCCAAGACCGGTTTCCGGTTGTAGTGCCGATGATGATGATGATATATATAGATTATTTTTTTTCCTCTCCTAGGAAAGGCGAACCCATAGCGCTAAGTGAACGCCCTGAGATGCTACTTTTCCTTGACCGGATCCATCAGGCAAGATCCGAAGTATGGTCAAGAATTTGTCAACTATTTCACGGAGCCTACGGCTTAGTGGGGTGGTGTTTTACCGGTCGGCTGGGCTTTGGGACTCTACCTACTACTCAATAATTGTGCCGAACTGCACAATAGCAAGAGCCGTCAGTTGAACCTGCGTTTGCATAATCAAACTCAAGACACAACTTCCTTACCAACTCATCCATTGAGGCGGCGAAGGAAACTGTGACACCAATGATAAAAAAAACACAAAAATGTACTGGACGGTCGTCAATTGAAAGTACGAAAGCTAACGGATATAGCATATACTATACTTATAAAAAGTGCTGGAAAACGCGTATTGGCCGAGAATTTGGACATTAAAAAGCTGTGTGCAAGATAGGTGCCGCAATTACTCAAATGAATCAAAAAGAGTGACGCGTGGATATTGCTACAGAGTGTGGCGAAATTTCACAGTAATAAAAGGAGTTTTTACGTCGATTCAAGCAACAGTCAAGCCCTGACCTGAAAATGGAACATCGTCTCAAAAAAAAAAAAAAACAAGGAGTTCCAGGCATGGTCATGACTTTTTTTGGTATGCGCGAGTTAATGCATCCAACACTATCTGCAAACATCTTTATCTACAAGTTCCCACAGCTCTCAGCACACATGCTATTAGCAGACTACAAACATTTATAGTTTACAATCAATGCCATAAATTAAAATATAACTCATCCTCAGCTGCACCCAACACTACAGTAGCATGCACCGTCTGCATGCTCAGAACAAACATCCTTATCTAAAAGTTCCCACAGTCCTCAGCACACATGCTGTCGGCAGACGACAAAGATCTGCTGGTCTGTTCCCATACGATAAGGACAACATGGAAGCAAAAAGAAAAAAAGTTAAAATTAGACTGGATGCGGATTTGCGACGCAGTCACGATTAAAACTTAAGATATTAATGTTCGCGAATATTAGAAAAATAAACATAAAATAATAATTTTGTATATTAATTCGACTGCTTATATTAATTCGCGTGTGACAATTTTTATTGATTACTATCAAAAAGGAAAATCAAAGTCTACAGCGAGTGTTATGCAAACTTATGCCGATTCTACGAATCCCACAAAACCACCTCTAAAGCGGAATACTTTTTCGCCCAACAAAAATCCTAGTGTCCTCCGTTCCACGTAATCACAGGGTCTCCTAATACCAACTCACCATGTATATTATATACGGCTATTGAAGGACACAGCCCCATAAATCGAATTTAATTGGGAACCTATTTGCTGGGTAAACACAAATGGCTGAACACGGCACAGCCAGATCCCGACAGCCACTGAAAATCCCATGCGATAATAATGCCGCTAAGAAATAAACAAACTTCCAGTATCTTCTTGAGCCAAGACCAATCGGGTTTCCTTTATGGAAAGGATCATTGTCGGAACAGAAAATATACAGTTAACGAAAACTAACACTCTTCCTACAATGGAATACAACCCATATTAGATTTCTCCATTGAAAATCAACTAAGCAATATCGCGTCCGAATATAACACCTGGCTGACTGAGATAATCACAAAGGATAGTAAACCACACGCGTATAATTTATCTCAAAGCGATACTGCATAAGTATCCTGGTGAGCCACGGCTTATCTTCGACTACATGGACAGGATCGTTTGCACCCGTGTGCGCGGGATTTTTCCTACCTGCTGGAAAAACGCTCGAGTTCAGCCAATCCCAAAGAGGGGAAAAAAGTGTCTTCCATGAAATTACCGTCCGATAGCATTACTGTCTACGTTATCTAAGGTGATCGAAAAGGTCATCTGAATGATTGTCAAACGGGTTCCGTGGCAGGTTGTCCACGGGAGACCTTTTGACTCTTTTAATCGATATATGGACATCTGCAATTGCAGGGCATGGTGGCCCAAGAGCGGTCGCATTGAATATCTCCCACGCTTTTGTGCCCCGTCTGGCACGGATCATTACTGAGCAAACTGCTTTCATACGGACTTTCCCAGTAACTTTGCGTCTGGAGGAGGAGCTTTCTCGAAAATCGATCAACCCGGGTTGTTGTAGACGGCGAGTGTTCGGATCTGTATTCTGTTAATTCAGGGGTGCCCCAGGGTTCTATTTTGGCTCCAACCTTGTTTTTGCTTCAAATAAATGATTTGTTGGAGCCAAGGGATAACAAAGTGTTCAGTTTCGTGGATGGTGGTACGTTCGTTTCCTCTTTTTCGTCTGATCGGCCGATTGGTGCATCAACGTCGCATCAGGTGAGATTCGGCCAAATCGATTCTCTGAATCGGGACCCAACTTTTTCTTCTATATATGCGGTCCACAAGACAATCCGACGGATCGCACCAATTTGCGGGTAATCTCCCGACGGCGCGAACATCTCTGCATCAAAACTCGTTCCGTTACAGATTGTGAAAGCTGTGAAATTCTCTCCCCGCGCGAATGTTTCCGGAGAGTTGCAACCTGTAACTGTTCAAAAATAACTGCAACGTTATTTGGTGGCATCTCGGGTCTATAGTTTCCCCTCGCCTGAGAAAAGTATAATAATAGAAAAAAAAAACAACATGTTGCACCCCGATCGGATGGGCGATTTCTGGGCTCCCCCCATTCACTGGTTTGATAGCCCCTGTTGGTTGGCAATGTGGCGCAAAGCTAATAATCTTGCCCGTAAAAATAAATTATAATAAATTTAACAAGCCTCGAGACTTGCTAAATAAGGCCAAGACCGGATCCCCGTTGTAGTGCCGATGATGGTGTTGGTTGTCAATGTCGTGGCATAGAAGCACCACATGCGTTAGTTAGTCACTTCATGAATTTTCTAGCCTGCCAGTTCGCATCGAGCTCCTCCTCTTTACACCCGTTTTTTTAGCTTTCTTTGTCAATCTACTAATGATGAATCTCCTGTGTAGGAGTATTACATACGTCAAGGCTCGGTGGTAGGTATAAGTGTCCTAAACTCACCACTCCATATTTCTTGCCAACATGGAGCCGGCAAAGATGATGTCGATTTGGGACCCAATCTCTCTTGTTTACAAACGTGTCCTCAGCGCCATCAATTAGTAGGACTGTGAAATCTTCGAGTAGTGGCTCGCCTCTACGTTGGTCCTAGTGGTTCCCTATTCTATCGTCCAAGCGTTGAAATCTCCAAGAATTATAAGAGGGCTCTTAGCTCTAACTTCTTGGGTTACTCGGTCCAAAAAACATTTGAATTTTTCCATTTCCCACCTTAGTGGAGCGTACAACAGTGGAAAAGAATTGCTCTGATCTCAGCATAGGCGAATCCTTCCTGCCACTAGTCAATTCGGTGTTCTATGGGGGATTTTCCAGTTGTTCAGATGGCCGCTGTTCCGGTACTGTCTTCTTCCCATGTAATTGTACCAACGCCAGGCATTCTGTACTGCTCGTAAATGACGACGTGGTATTCTCAATCATCTGTGCTTGGTGCTTTAATCTGACGGATTTGATACATGTTGCAAAATGTTCGCTGTGCAACAACAGCAAAATTAATGTTTTGGTAAAAGTTGTGCACACACCACACATGCTCTACTCCAGTAAATTGCACCATTGCGATTGAATTTTTGACCACGAAGCTAGCTATCGACATGTATGCAGTACTTATTCCAGCAGATATATTCGCACAGGAAGCAAAACAACTTTTTGAATACTCTGTACATAGCTAATAGATTCGCTTTTACCATAGGCTGACTTCAGTTCCCGAGTCAACTGAAGCTAGATTGTACTCGACCGATTCAGATTCGAGGCCTTGAACAACATTTTGAGCCATGTGATCGGTGGGAACGATGACAAATCGATAGTCCTACGTTGCAGTGCAACATAGCAATCAGCAGCATTAACCAGACTAAATAACAACACAATCAACAACATGAAACAGAAGAGACTAGTCGGAGGCGCAGTTGTACACCGCGCCCATGCGTATGCAATGGAAGACTCGCTCTGGCAAGGTTGCGATCGGAGCTGGGCTTCGCATACCAGTCGTCCGCTATAAAAATTGAAGTGTGATCCCAGGCAACGGAGAAACACAGTAAGGCGACGTCTGATAAAGCCGTTGCCAGCAGAACATTCTTTCGGTACCATAGTAAGCACAGCTTTTGGCAGCGAGGCTCCGCTGCTGCAACCGGTGAAATAGAAGAGGAAGAACTGAACTGCCGAAAGATTCAAAAAGGCTAAAGGGTACATAAGGCAGCCAAATTTGCTGAGAGTTAAGTCTGTCAAAAAAGGTTTAAAAAGTGATACACTAATTATTCTCTTAAAAATAGTTCAAAATAAAATATCAAATTTAATATGAATTTGTTTTCAAAGTACTGCTTCAATCTCGTGACAAGTTGGAAGCAGTACTTTGAAAACCTGTTCAATGTGCGCATTCATCAACCACAAATAAACGCACCAGACGTACATACAGCTGAGCCTCAGATCCCAGAACCCTCTTTCAACTAAGTTATAGACACAATAAATCGATTGAAAAACAACAAAGCTCCGGAGCCGACTGCATATCGGCAGAGCTTGTGAAGCATGGAGGAGAGGCAACCGCTCGAAAGATCCACCAACTGATTAAAACAATATGGGATAAGGAAGTCATCCCGGAAGAATTGAAAACCTCAATAGTCGTCCCCATTTTCAAAAAAGGCGACAGAACTGAATGCGAAAACTACAGAGGAATATCATTGCTCTCAACCACATACAAAATACTAACAAATGTCATCCTGGCGAGAATCACACCATACACAGAAGACACATTGGGAGACTACCAATGCGGATTCCGTAGGAACCGGTCAACGAGCGACCAAATGTTCACAATAAGACATCTACTGGAAAAGAAGTGGGAATACGGAGAGACGGTTCACCAACTGTTCGTTGACTTCAAAAAAGCCCACGACTCAGTCGCAAAGCAAAGACTCTACCATATTGTAGTTGAGCTGGGAATCTCGATAAAATATGCCGCCTTCATTCAAATTTGCATGAACGAAAACAAAGGGCGAGTTAGAATAAAAAACCACCTCTCAGAACTATTTGAAATCCGGGACGAACTAAAACGAGGGGGATGGCCTCTCACCATGTCTCTTTAACCTTGTCCTCGAGTATGTCATCAGAAAGGTACAAGACGACAACATGGCCGGATCATCCCTGAACGGGGTCACACAAGTGCTCGCATATGCGGATGACATCCCCGTTCTGGGCGATAATCTAGAAACTGTAAGTAAAAACAGTGAAATCATCATGCAAGCGGCAGAAGAGGTGGGCCTAGAAATAAATGAACACAAAACAAAATACATGATTACGGCGAGAGCAGGTGGACCTCGGGGAACACATATAAACGTCAGAAGCAAGATATTTGAAAAAGTTTGAGAATTTAAATATCTGGGAACGAAACTGACGTTCAGTAAACTGCTGAAATCCAAACTGCTATCACGTAACATAAAGCTCCGTGTCTATAGAACCATAATAATGGCGATTGTTCTATACGGATGCGAAACATGGGCCCTCAAAATGAGAAGGAAACAAATTCCGCGTATTCGAGAATAAAGTTTTAAGGGGTATCTTTGGAGGTAAATATGACGAGGTGGCAGGACAATGGAGGAAACTCCACAACCACGAATTAGAAGAGCTATACCGCAAACCTACAATACTGAGAGTAATCAAGTCACGAAGATTAAGATGGGCCGGACATGTAGGGCGAATGGGCAACGATAGGACCGTACGTAGATTTCTTGACGGTAGACTGGTGGGGGTTCTTTTAACATACGCAAAGAACCACCCACAATTCCAACCCCAACTCCCTTTGCAAACCTGCAAACGTTTCCATCACCAAGGACATTTAATACACTTAATGCATTAACATTAATCCCTGTAAAGAATTCTCATCATCCATGCATCCAATGCATCTTCAAAATTCTCTGAAAGAATTCTTTACGGCTTACATGCATCATAAATTCGAAAACCTTATCGGCGCCCCTGTTAGCCAGCGTATTCTGCCGCACACGTACACAGCAGATTTCCTTGGCTTATCTGCATTCACGGCGGCCTTTTGTCCAACCGACAAAGCATATCGCAACTCACACCTAGCCGCCAACAACCGAATTCTCTAGTAGTGTAAATATTCACACAAGAACTCGACCCTTTGCGCCGGCATAGATGCACACTCTCCCCCCAGCTCACCAACCCTGCCCCCCACCAGTACGTAGACATGCCCTTCACTGTCACTGTCTCACAAATGCCAAATTTACCATCCCCACATACACTAGCTCTTCCCTAGCCGCCTACCTACCCCATCGCACAGTCATCTTCACCTTCCTGGTTTTTTTCTTTTTTTCTCCTTCCTACTCTAGATTTAAGATAGTCTGTACGGTTTTTATATTAATTTAATTTAAGTTAATGTAAGCTTACTTTAAGCTAAATAAATGAGGGTTCTGCCCTCACTAAACTAAACTAAACTAAACTAAAATATACACAATCGCCATTGTATAAGCATCTAAATTCCTTCTAGCACCATTTACCTAATTGCAATGCAGACTATTTATGCAGCTGCATCCATGTCATTTATGATGTCCTTTGTTCTTTCCTCCTTTTACAGTTTCGTTTCCCATGACCTTGGTTGCATGAGTAAACAATGGATCATTAACTACTAGCTAAGATCGACCCGGAGAGATCCTCTCCAACTCTCCACCACACCACCACAGAGAGAAACTTCACGTTTCTCTCAAGGTAAAGAAAATGCACCCTTAGCTGAGAGAGGACTCACCAGAGTCTCTCGAGGTTAATCGCTAAGTACCTCAATGAGTGGTATTTCAACCACCAGTGAGTGCAATCGTTGAGTCGTTTATCATTCCCTGTAGGGTGTGCGCACCCGTGCGGGATGTGACCATTACGCAGTCTAGTTCCATACACGGTGAAGTACGCACACCCCAGTTCGAAGAATGTCTCTGCGCGAGTGCAAAAGATTCTCCTTGCTTGTGTAAATCGTTAATTCTACATAAATTCTCTGTTAAACGTGCATCAAATAGAACTTATTAATATAATCAATAAACAGTGTTATGAATTTATCAAAGTTTACAAATAGAGTACATCGGTGTAAGATTTAAACAGTAGTTTACCAAATTGGAAAACAATAAAACCAGTTGACAATACATATTATTTATAAATAACACTATCCTATGTGTTTATTCCTGTGCTGTGTCCGCTCGGTTGCGAAGATCAACCATCGTTTCGTCTTGTCTGCCGATCGTTTTGCTGCGGTATTCGGTGGGTGATAGTGAACCCGTGGCCGTGCTGGCACAACTACATTTATCCCCACAGATCAACGGGAAAGTTACCGGTAGGACGGCCGCGACGGAGATGGCGGGACAATGTTAGGTCCGACCTTGAGGAGATCGGATCGGATGGTCAAGTGGAAGGAGAGTGCACAGGACAGGGAACAATGACATAGTCGAGTCGGTGAGGTGATGAACTTCCTGGTTCCTACAGGACAATAAATAATAATAATAATAATAAAATTAATTTGTGTTCCTTTTTGCTGGGTTCGTAACGAACTAACACCGGTGCGACACTATCGAGTCCAGCAGAGATATTCTCGATGATACGGGTCAGACCAATGAGTGTGTTTGGGAATAAGTTTACCATAGATACAGTGTTCTGGAATTTCTGCACAATTTACCAAGTTGTGAGCACGATAGGCCGATAATACTGTCAGAAACAAATCACGTAATGCGCGAAATGTGTACGAGGGTTGCCTTTTATATTTCGGGATTAGAGAACAAAAACAAATATTGTTCATCGAAAATCACTTTATTGTTTTTCAAAATATTCCCCATGAAGATCTATACACTTTTGCATGCGTTTGAAACAATTGTCGAAGCACTTTTTCCACTCTGATTGAGGTATCTCCAACACATGCATTCTGAATGCAGCAACCGCTTCTTCAGGTGTCGAAAAACGTTGACCTCTCAGTTTGTTTTTTACGTACGGGAATAAAAAGATGTCATTCGGTGCCAAGTCAGGACTATACGGCGGATGACCCATCTAATCGATGTTTTGGGTGCTCAAAAATGCAGTTGTCGCAGCCGATGTGTGAGAGCTCGCATTGTCGTGGTGAAGAGTGATCCGTCTTCGGCGGTTGGTTTTCCTGATTTCTTGGAAGACAACTGGCAAACAAATGGTTGTGTACCACTCAGAATTGACTGTTCTGCGTTGTTCTAGTGGTACGGTTGCGACATGTCCAGTTTTTCCGAAAAAACAGGCGACCATTTGCTTGGAAGTGCTTCGTGCGCGAACAACTTTTGTTGGATTTGGCTCATCTTGAAACACCCAGGCAGTCGACTGCTGTTTACTTTCGAGCTCATACGCGTAAATCCACGATTCATCACCTGTCACGATGTCATAGACGTGTTTCGAAGCACCGCGACCGTATTTTTTGAGCATTTCTTTCGACCAATTGACACGAGACTTTTTGGGCGATTGACAAATTGTGTGGGATCCAACGCGAACAAATTTGTTTAGCAGTCAAATGTTTATGCAATATTGAATGTATGCTGGTCCCACTAACGCCTAAGGTTGTCTCAATCTCACGATAGGTCACATGACGATCTTCCAATATCAGTTCGCGCACAGCATCAATGGTTTTCGGAACAACAACTGATTTTGGACGACCTTCACGAAATTCATCTTGGAGTGAACTACGACCACGATTGAATTCACCATACCATCGATAAACACTGGTCCTTGATGAAGCTTCATCGCCAAAAATTGAATTAAGTTCATCCATGCACTGTTGCTGAGTTAATCCACGCCGAAAGTTGTAAAAAATAATCGCACGAAAATGTTGACGATTTAATTCCATTTTTGGGCCGAGATGAATCTTTTAAGTTACTGTAAACAACACAAATAGCGCTCGTATGTCAAAACGTTCTGAGCGCGTATAACCTTAAAAATGTCCAACTTTACGACAGAGCTGTCAATTGCCGGATTGCAACGCTAGGGTTGCCAAATCCCGAAACATAAGAGACAACCCTCGTATTTAACGCTCGTTTTCGTGAAACATTTGCACTAATGTTTTACTCGATCGTAATGTATAACTTGACAAATGTCGAAAAAGTGGGGAACATTTGACGAAGTCATTCGACAATCACAGTAAATATCTCTAGTTTAACACGGTTTACGTTGATGCTGTACTGAGTTTAACGTGGAAGGAGTATCTGAGAAAATAACCACCTTGCATAATATGCTTAGAAAGGGAAGTTTTGGACATGTTTTGGATGTGAAAATCAATAATGTATATTCATGAACATTGGTTAATTTCGACTGACTGCTCGTCATGTCGAAATTTAAATCCTAATAAAAAAAATTAATGTTCAAACGTGTTGCATTAGTCACCCCATATTATACAATTTTTAGAACAATGTATTTGCTTTCCAATTCCAAAGCTTTAGTAAAATAGAAAGAACAAAGTCATCGATTTAAGTCCTAAAAAGGTGTGCTTTGAACGTTCTTGTCCCTGTTCAATTTAAACGGAAATGATATAGTTTACGCGCATGTTAATGGTGCTTATTATACTTCTATGACATACACCCACCCTTCAAATTGTTTCCCAAATAAAAACGAAAAGGTATTGTAATATAAAACTTACCTACAAGGAGCAACTTGACCAATAGTTGTTTTGTTCCAAAACGATCGCAATTCGGTTAATAATAAGGCCACTGGCATGCCATGAATATTTCCAGATTGCGTTGTCAAATTCAAATGAATATCTGAGTGGGCGTCAATCCAAACGACTGCTGTTTTCGGCCTGATCATTAAGTGGCCAGAAATTGAACCTAATATCAATTAATTTTCTGTCGGTATATTAATTACATCGAGACTATATAAGTGTTTGAACCTACCAAAGCTTATAGAATGGTCGCCGCCAACAACAACAATTTTTTCAGTTTCATATAGAATCGATTTAATTTTTTCAATCAATGCAACACTGCAGCTAATAAATTCGTTAAAGTTTCGCATATTGTACAGAGAAGTTACATTTTCAAACTTTTTATATAAGAGGTCCCCGAAGTCTGTCGCTTCATAACGCTCTAAAATATTTAAAATAATGAAATAAGTTAAGTTCATTTAAAAACTAGCAGAAATCACCTTTAAGGACATTCATGACGCCGGCATTTCGCAATGCGTCTGGTGTATCTTCTGTGCCTACAAATAGCTGTCCTTTACCAAAGGGGACTCCAAGAAAACCAACCGTTTTTTTTTTTTTATTGGAGAATCGACGTTGCTCGGCAATCCGGTTGAATATGCCCCTTAGCATTTTGATTAGCAGAGGACTAGATCAAACAGATTTTTACAAATACCAGTTATTCACTTAAACGAATTCGAAACACATTAAGCCGACCCGGTGAGCAAACCGCTGGTATCTCATGTTGGTACATGCAATACCGCAAGTTTGTCCGTTTCAGCAAATACGCTGACGTTTATTAATTTGAATGCTGTCCAATCATTTGAGTACCGACATCTATTTTCAAAACAAGAAGTGACTGAAAATCAAATTTCAACTTTGACAGACACTGTAGATACTCATATATTTTTGCTTCAATAATAAAAGATATTTTTTGTGGTAGTAATTGCTGACGCTTTACGTAATTTAATAAAACGATGCTGTCCAATTTTGAAGCGTGGAACTATTTCGCTAGCAACGACATTTCATCATGTTTGTCCTAGCCTTCCCTAAAAAAGATATAAACGTGTGATTTACGCTGCCATCATTTAAATGTATATGTATACATATACGACGGTAACCCCAGTAGTATTGAACAACAATATATTTGAGATATATATCTTAACATCTCCACATAGTCTCCTTTTACCTTGATACACTTTTCCCAGAGACGTTCAATATAAGAATCGTCGAACTTCTCAAAATAGCATAACTCTTTTTTGTTGGCAAACATTTTACCACTGAGACAGTTTTCAAATTTTTGAAAGAAAATAACCGGAAGGAGGTACATGAAAAAGCAATTTGAACTGTAATCCATTGATACCTTGAGCCTTGTGAGTAGGGCGTTAGAATTTACTCACAGCTAGGTCAGCTTGTCGTAAGAAGCGACTTAAGGCCGAGTGGTAGGTGGGGGCCCAACGACCTCTCTCTCGGCGAAATACCACCCGAGCCAAACTATAGGCTCCATGAAATGGTCGGAAGAAATCCCTGGCCATCTTACGGAGCTTGGCTGATGGACCGGTTCGAGAAAAGGTTGGTTTAGGTGGTAAGTCGGCCCTAAGGTGAGATATCATCCCGCCGCGCTGTACATTCCACGATATCGTCGGGAGAATTCTTCGACTATGTTTCGGATGTATGTGTTGTACTCCGGGCCGTGCTTTCCCAAACGGTGGGAGAAGAGCCCGGAGCGTTGACCGTGAAAAAATGAAAGACCGAACTGGGTTTAGTTAATATAAAAAATGTGTTAGTTTTATTGGGATTGAAATTAGAGATACAGATATGATTTTAAAAGTGGACACTTCGGCCGGCCAGCGGTTCGGCCTCTGTAATGGTTCTGATCCCGAAATAAAAAAAATAAAAAATGGTGGCGATTAGGCCGAATTTAGCGAGACAAGGACATATGTGTCCTTCATCTTGTCTCTGCCTTCTGGTCATCTTGCGATAACCAGAATCACCCACATCCGTGAGGATGTTGGGCTCGGTCTCGCGATCTCTGAAAAGAAAAGAAAAAAGTGGGCGTATCCAAGGATAGTGTGGACAGTGTTAGTCCAAGTGTTCTCTAACTACTTTTATAGAGGGATGGTGGGAAAGAAATCATACAAGACCGGTAGGTCTTGGGTGCGGTAGTGAACGCAGATCACGTCTTTGGCGTCTGATAATCTGCGCTTTGGTCGGTGTGTATGTTTGTGTTTGTGCCGTCTTGTACTGTGCGTTCGTGTGTGTGGTTTGTTAATAGTAGACCCTATGGGATGGGTCCAGGAATCCTCTATTATAGAGGGGAATGTTGTTGGGAAGGGTGCTTTCTTCAGTTTTGTACTGAAGAAGAAATTGTGGGGGTTTGATCCGAAGAGATCGAGAGAGAGAAGGGTCAAGAACGCAAGAGTCCCGTACAAGTAGGTTCTCGCTGTTCTGAATGTTTTCGAGGTACTTATATGCTAATTGAAGCAAGTACTCGTCGATAGGGGCAATGGAGGCGCCTTCGTATAGGTGAGAGTTGGGGTAATGACGACCGTCAGGCCTTCTAGAATGATTGGTGCATCTTCTGAGGAGTTTCCTTTCGAAAACTCGAAGTCTTTCCATTTGAGCCGAAGATATGCAGAACCATATGGGAAAGGCGTACGATATTCCAGATCGGATTAGCTGCTTATAGCAGAGAAGCTTAACTTTGGTGTCAACTTTGTTGCTCCACTTCAAGATGTTGTGCAGTTGCTTAGACCGACCGAGGCCCCTTTGGAGAATGTGGGTCACATGTTTGATCCCGAAATTGAAATGCACTCCCCTTTTATAGTTTTTGGAGTTGACTTTTGTCAACTATTTTAATGTCAAAATTCCAAGAAGCGTACGCAAGGCTTGGGGTGCTTCGATCGGAATTTTGTTCCGAGAATTTTTTAAAGGTTTTTGTTGGATAGATTCTGGGAAGGGAATCATGAAATGCGTTTTGAATTTAGCATTTCATGATGTTAGGATTTTTAGGAATTGAGTCAATGTATGATGAATTAACTTTTGGTTAAATTCGTTGTACATGTGACTCAATATGGGATTTGGATGTGTTATGTAGAATTTGAATCAATGTGCGATAATTAACTTTTGTTTAATTTATCGCTCATTACTTCGATATGAAATTTGGGTTTTTCGTTATGGGATTATGGATAGGATTTTTGATGTTATTGAGGATTTAGATAGGAGTAGCGATTTAGGATCGCTACATCCTTCCCCCCTTTAGAAAAGAAAATTAATCTAGAAGAGATTAATTTTCTAGAGTGGGTGAAAAGCAAAGGGTGGGGGCATTTCAACTTCGCGATAGTTTACATTTGTTTGAATTTAGTTTTATTTACCAGCAATTATTAAATGTTGTTGTGTGTAAGAGGAAATTGCTTTTCGTTATTAGTGTACATTTTGTTTTTTTTTTTCAATATATTTAATAATAATTGTGAATTATTTTTATAAAGTATAATAATAATTTATAAAATATTAGATTCAATTTGTGCTACAGATAAATTTTAGGTAAGTCTTAAAGTGCATTGTATTACAACTTGTGTATTATACAGGAATTTACATTATTTACAGAGTATATTTGCTTCATTTTGGGGACCATATTTATGTTGTTTTTTTTTTCGTGTATTATAAAGAAAGATTTAATTCTAAAATTTTAAATTTGTTTTGAGTTAAACTAAAAATTGTTTTGTAATTATAAAGGTATTCGAAATTTTTATATTTGTATATAATATTGTTTATTTCATAGATTTTTTTTTTTATTAATTTTCGCTTACTTAGAGTTAATCAAACTGTCATTTAGAGCTTTCTATTTGAGTAATTCAAGACAGTTTATTTGTTTATTTCAAGCTTTTATATATAAGCGTTAGTTATATAATATTTACAAAATTCGTTTTATTGAGGGGCTTAATATTTGTTTCATCATTTATATGAATTTGGCGGAGAATCTGTTCATAATATAAGCTATTTAAAGATTTATTTCTGTTATATTATCTCCCGAATTGTTAATACTCTTGTATTATTTATAAATTTTCTTTGTTTGTTGTAGACAATTTTCTTTTTGATACATACATTTTCCAAAACAGAGTTGGTTGTTTTATTTTATTTGTTTGCGTTGTTATGTATGTGCATTTATTTTGTTTTGTACAATCATTTGTTAAAAGGGAAATTCGATATTATTAATTATATATTTTCTATTTAATTTACATATAGTTTTAATTTTGTTTAATTTTTGATCTGAGAGTTTGTGTTTTATTTATATTGTGACGCATATGACAATCAGTACTGGAATCTTCGAGAAAGTCCGAAACAAAGTACTAGATTATTTTAGGAAGTACTGGAAAACTGGAATAGAACATTCAAGACTATGGAACGAACGGAAACGATACACCAAATCAGAATGAGGAAAAACGGTATAAATACGTCGCACGCGGATCGGCAGTAGAGTCATAAGTAAGGCAGTGAAGCAAGCGATACGTGCGGAAGCGAAAGTCTCGAGTAAGAAGTAGAAAGTGTTTACAACGAAATCATTATGTGTACGGTAAAAAGCAACGGTTGTATTACGGACTAATAAAGTGTTGTATCAATTTAACGGCTCTTATTTATTTTAACATAATTAATCCAGCGAACCCTAAGCTCGCTACAATATGTTCATACATAATTGTTTTTAAGGTTTCACATTTTACACATACACATATATCTAAAGTTTGGGTAAAAAGAAAAAATCGATTTGTTTTGAGCTTTTCCCTAAACTTATGGAAGATTTTCCATACTCTCGTAGGGCTAGGTTGTGTATCAAAGTTCAGAATTTGTGTAATGAAACGACCGAAGGGAAGCGTTTTGAAAGATGGAGGATTAGTGGTAGCTTTTGAGAGATCGGTCTTTGCTTTATCTCTAAAGAGGGTTTTATTTATTTGTGTATCTTTATGTTTTGTTACTGAGCTTACTACGAGTTTGTGTTTGTTTTTTAATTGCAAACGTTTGGCATACGGGTTGTTTGCTGGAATTTGTTTGTTCTCAAGCCTCTGCTTTGCTGGGATTCTTAGTTCCGCAGTCTGGCGCTCTGCTGGGACTCTTTGTTCCGCAGTCTGAAGCTCTGCTGGGACTTTTTGTTCCTCAGTCTGGATTTTTCCGCTGGCACTCTTTGTTCCTCAGGCTGACGTTCTGCTGGGACTCTCTGTTCTTCAGGCTGACGTTCTGCTGGGACTCTTTGTTCCTCAGTCTGGCGCTCTGCTGGGACTCTTTGTTCCTCAGCCTGGCGCTCTGCTGGGACTTTTTGTTCCGCAGTCGGACGCTCTGCTGGGACTCTCTGTTCCTCAGGCTGACGCTCTGCTGGGACTTTTTGTTCCTCAGTCTTACGCTCTGCTGGGACTCTTTGTTCCGCAGTCTGACGCTCTGCTGGGACTTTTGGTTCCACAGTCTTGCATTTGGCTGAGATTGTTTGTTCCTCGGGCTTACATTTTGCTGGGAGTTCTTGCTCCTCAGGCTTACATTCTGCCGGTGTTATTTGTTTCTCGGGCTTACATTTTGCTGGGAGTTCTTGCTGCTCAGGCTTACACTCTGCCGGTGTTATTTGTTTTTTGAGCTTAGGTATTTTGTTATTAGAAGATGGGGGATGTGAAAATATGGAAATGTAGGGAGCTGTTGGGATAGTTGGTTTAGAGACCTTGGTTAAATCATCGGATCCGGCCCGTAGACAAACGGATTTTGATGTAGTATTGTGGGTACGATCTTTGATTTCTACTTCCTTTATTTGGAGAGCAGTTAGATCGTCCCGTTTCTGGTTTGTATCCCTAGCTTCGAACAAGATTTCATCTGTTTTTCCCCTAAATTGCTTTTTATTGTTGATTTTTAATAACTGTACGTTGTTAATTTTATTTATTACTCCACTTCTCCAGGCGTTTGCGGAAGAAGTGGGCTGAGTTCTAGGGACAGTTTTGTTTAATAGAGAGCTGTTTTGATTATTTAATTGTGACAGTCTCCTTTTGCATTCCTCCTGGGAATGGTTGAATTTGCTGCAGTATCTGCATTGGAGGCGCTCAACCTCTGCTTTAATTTGGGGGATAGATTGTGAAGGTTTACTATTGCGGTAGCATTTCTCAGAGATATGTACAGGCCTATTACACGATTAGCATATTACTGGTCGGCTGAGGTTCGGATAGGCGGAAAAATTTGCTGAAGTGTTGTTATTTCTTAATCGTGGGGCCTGCTCGAGAGCGTAATTAATGGCTGCTCTTAGATTTGGGGTACCTCGTGCTTTAACTAAGAGTTTTAGGCTTGGATTACTAAGTCCGTCTTCGAACGTGTGTAGGGCGAGTTTATTACTTTCCTTGAGGAGATATGTTCGCACCGCAGGTTCGACAGTGCTTTCAAACGTGGCGCTGTCCAACAGGTGCAGGAGGTGTGTGAGTCTGTCTCCAAACTCCTTCAAGCCTTCCTTGCTTTCCTGTTTGGCTGTTACCAGATCGTTTTGCGCCAGCGACCTAGAGGGGAGAATTTTAAATTCTTCCTTTAATTCCGCAGCAAGATCATTCCAGTTTGAAATGACCTTGTATCGGATGTGGTCGTATGCTGGCCCTCGCAGTCTGGTTTTTACTACGCTTAGAAAGAAAGCGTGCTGACTGTCGTTCTGTGCCTGCGAAAAAATTATATCTCCGCAAGAGATAAAATTATATAGTTCGTCCGGGTTACCGCTGAACACCGGTACGAGGGCCGGTCGTTATGATCGTTTTTTATTCCGCGCGTTAATTTTGCGAGAAAAGTAGATCTTCCCAAGTGTGAGTGGAGCGAACCTATGAGAAAATCCAAAACACCAATGAGAGAGGCAGAAAACCCAAGTAAATATTGATCATATTAAGGACAGATTTGTTTCTTATAAACCCAAATATATTGGTCCTATGAAAATACCGAGGGTAATTTAGAGGAAAAGGGGGCCAGAGCAGACGAAAGGATCAGCAACAGACGAGGTATGCGCGTATTTAAACCTACCTCGGGAGTATAAAGAATTTTCCCAACTTACTTGTTCATGGAGGAAGCTTATTTTGAGATATATGTATGTATGGATATATATATATATATATATATATATATATATATATATATATATATATGTGTAAATATGTGGTTGTGTATTATTATATAATAATTTTATAAGTATTTTAAGTTTTTGCTTTGGGATGCTTGTGTCCCTTAAAATATTAAATTAAAATTTTTCCGTTTGAGAGAAATGTGGAAGGTATTTAAATTTATTAGCTTGAGGTTTCTATGTTTCTATTTGCCCCCCTTTAATTTCTAAGTTTTCATTCGGGATTTACTATTAAAAGGTTGGAATTAGTCCCGGGATTTTTCCTTTTATCCATTTTGATGATAGTGAGACCAATTTAAAATTAATTCAAGCGTTTTCATGTGTTGCCTTTGTAATATTAAGAGAAAGCTTGTTTAGTATCTGGGTTTTTTTTTTCGCGTATGTTTCTTTGTTTATTTATTATGTTTTCTATTTTTATTTCTTTTTTTTGGGAGTTAACCGAATGAATTTTATATTTTCTGTGAAAAGTTTGTGGTTGTTTTATTATAGTTTGTTTTTCTTTAGTTTTTTATTGCCCCATTGTAGGTGAATGTTAATAATATTATATTAAAGGTGTACAGTATTTATTTTGTTTTTTCTCTTTTAAAAATGTTGTTTCATATCGTTATTTGAATTTCCTACATGTATATTTTTATTTCGCCTTTTGTTATATAGAGTTTTAGCGCGATTCGGAAACAATGATTCCGTAATTGATAAGTAAATATTGATTGAAGAAAGAAAAAAATTAAAAATAAGAATACCTGGTGTTGCTGCGCTGTTGAGTGCGTTGCTGCATTTGGTGTCGTCGGTATTTGGTATATGTTTATTTTTTTTGCTGGGGCCGTTTGGTTTTTCCTTTGGGGTGGTGTTTTGTGTTGTCTGCTGCCAGGTAGGCTTCACGCCCTAGAGTGTGAGTGGTCCGCCCTGGTCTTTGCGTCAGGCTTTTATTTAAGTTTTTTTTCTTTCACTTTTGTTTTATATTATATTTTGTTCCTTTAGCTTTTGGTTTCTGTTTTTTTTTGTCTTGGCGTATGTTTCAGAATCACCGTTTTTGTTATGGAAGGGTAAATTGGAAGAAAAGTTAATATATCGTCGTTGGCGTTTAAGTAGTTCTGATGGAAAATTTGATGATCTATGTCCAATGTGCGCTGTTTTATTGTGGTTTGTAACTAATGAATTTTCAGTTTATGATTTCGGTTATTATTGTTTAATACACAAGTATGGTGTAGTATTGTAAGTTCTCACACTAATTTCACTGTATTAGTTGTTATTTGATTTTGGTCTTTTGGGTGAATTTTTGGGTACTTCGAACTGTCATTGTCGATCTTGTGAAGTTTATTTGAAGATTTTTTTTTTTTTTGATTAGAAAACTGCTGGATAATCCACGCACAAATGTTTCGTTATTGTTTGGGGGCTGCTTCTTCTGGAGCACATTTCTGGCTTTTAGTTTTTTCCTGTCATCCGATTGATTCACCCGATTGTAGAATGGCACAATGATTTTTGTATAGAACATTTTACGAAATAGTTATAGTTATATTATTAGACGAAAAGTCACCTGTTCGGTGGTATTTTAACACAAATGGCCAACTAAACAAAATCACAAATACGCGACAGTAATATAGAAACCTGTATTTGGTTTTTTTTGTTATTGTAAGGGATGGTTTAAGCTTCATCCCACGCGCTGCCACCATAAATTGTTGTACTCCGGGCCGTGCTTTCCCAAACGGTGCGAGAAGAGCCCGGAGCGTTGAGAGTGAAAAAATGAAAGACCGAACTGGGTTTAGTTAATATAAAAAATGTGTTAGTTTTATTGGGATTGAAATTAGAGATACAGATATGGTTTTAAAAGTGGACACCTCGGCCGGCCAGCGGTTCGGCCTCTGTAATGGTACTGATCCCGAAAAAAAAAAAATTGTGGCGAGAAGTCCGAATTTAGCGAGACAGGACATATGTGTCCTTCATCTTGTCTCTGACTTCTGGTCATCTTGCGATAACCAGAATCACCCACATCCGTGGGGATGTTAGGCTCGGTCTCGCGGCATCTGAAAAGAGAAGAAAAAGGGGGGGTATCCAAGGATAGTGTAGACAGTGTTAGTCCAAGTGTTCTCTAACTACTTTTATAGAGGGATGGTGGGAAAGATCTCATACAAGACCGGTGGGTCTTGGGTACGGTAGTAAACGCAGATCACGTCTTTGGCGTCTGATAATCTGCTCTTTGGTCGGTGTGTATGTTTGTGTTTGTGCCGCCTTGTACTGTGCGTTCGTGTGTTTGGTTTGTTAATAGTAGACCCTATGGGATGGGTCCAGGAATCCTCTATTATAGAGGGGAATGTTGTTGGGAAGGGTGCTTTCTTCAGTTTTGTACTGAAGAAGAAATTGTGGGGGTTTGATCCGAAGAGATCGAGAGAGAGAAGGGTCAAGAACGCAAGAGTCCCGTACAAGTAGGTTCTCGCTGTTATGAATGTTTTCGAGGTACTTATATGCTAATTGAAGCAAGTACTCGTCGATAGGGGTAATGGAGGCGCCTTCGTATAGGTGAGAGTTGGGGTAATGACGACCGTCAGGCCTTCTAGAATGATTGGTGCATCTTCTGAGGAGTTTCCTTTCGAAAACCCGAAGTCTTTCCATTTGAGCCGAAGATATGCAGAACCATATGGGAAAGGCGTACGATATTCCAGATCGGATTAGCTGCTTATAGCAGAGAAGCTTAACTTTGGTGTCAACTTTGTTCCCCCACTTCAAGATGTTGTGCAGTCGCTTAGACCGACCGAGGCCCCTTTGGAGAATGTGGGTCACATGTTTGATGAAATTCATTTTTGGGGTATAAGTGACCCCGAGATATTTCATCTTGTCCTGTGGTCTAATCGTAGTATCTCCCATTTTTATTCGAATATTCTGTGAATATCGAGAAGTAGGTTGGGAGTGTTTACTACTCAGAATTATGGCTACTGCTTTGGATGGATTAAGTCGTATTTTCCATCGACTGTAATACTGATACAGTTCGTCCAAGTGACGGTTGAGTCGATTTGTTGCGAGGTTAGGGCCTTTGGTTGACGTGTACACCAGGACGTCATCCGCATAGCATATTTGGTTTACTCTCCCGTCCACAGGGCGGGGAATATCGGAGGTGTAAATATTGAATAAGATGGGGCCTAGAATGGAGCCCTGTGGTACGCCTGCAGCGGCGTGAAAAGTTCGGGAAAGCTTTCCATTCATTCTAACTTGGAAGGTTCTGTTGCGAACGAACTGGTAGATGATGCTACATAGCGTTCTACTGAGGCCAGTATTCAGTAGTTTAAAAGCGAGACCTTCGATCCAAGTCGTATCAAAAGCTTTTTCAATGTCTAGGCTTACCGCAACGGTGGGTTCCTTATTAAAGAGCCGCACGCAGACGTGGTTTTGAAATAAATTGAGAGCCATAGTGGTGCTGTGCGCTCTTCGAAATCCGAATTGGAAATCAGGTATTAGGTCTTGCTTCACATAAATGATTTGTTGGAGGCAACGGATAACAAAGTGTTCAGTTTTGCGGATGATAGTACGCTTGTTTCCTCCTTTTCGAGTGTTCGGCCGATTGGTGCTTCTGCGGCGCATCTGCTGAGATGCAGACAGATTGACTCTCTGAATCAGGATCTAGATAGGGTCCTGCAGTGGGGAAGGGCTAATCTCGTCGACTTCAATGCAGCGAAAACACAATATACAACATTCACAAAGAAAAGTGGATCATTGGTTCCACAGCTGATGATGAATGGCTAGGCCCTCGCGGCTGGGGAAAGTTTGAAATTGCTCGGCGTCACGGTCTGTGGGAATGTATCATGGCATAAACACGTGTCGAGTATCGCCAGGTCAGCCTCAGGAAAACTGAGCTATCTTTTTAGAGCCAAGAAATATTTTACTCCCGCCCAACTTCTTCTCCTATATAAATCCCAAATTAGACCCGCGCTCGAATATTGCTCTCATGTTTGGAGCTCGGCTCCTAAACATACCCTCCACCTACTTGAGAGCATACAGAGACGAGCTTCCTCGAAAATTGATCGATCCGGATTATTGTAGATTTCGGGTCTTCCGATCCGTATCCTGTTAATTCCGGGGTGCCTCGAGGTTCTATTTTGGCTCCAACCTTGTCTTTGATTCTCATGGATGATCTGTTGGACTCAACAGATAGCCGAGTGTTCAGGTTCGCGGATGATGCAACGTTTGTTTCCTCTTTTGCGAGTGATCGGCCGATTGGTACATCAACGTCGCATCAGCTAAGATGTAGCTGGATCGACTCTGAATTAGGATCTAGATAGGGTCTTGCAGTGGGGAAAGGCCAATCTCGTCGACTTCAATGCAGCGTAGACACAATGCCAACATCCACAAAGAAAATTGGATCATCGGTTCCACAGCTGATGATGAATGGCCGGGCCCTCGAATCTAGCCAATATGCTTTACGATATTTTGTGTTTGAAAAAATTACGAGATTTCATCTTCGTATGCCTGTTTATTGAAGTGATGGAATTCTACAATGGGGACATATTAATTAAATTTTATATTACGCGACCAACACACATTTCCTCAAAACACTACACGGAAAAAAGAAAACAATTGCGGATTCCCAATTGTACTATAGTAAAGAATTCTCTTACGTTCGCATTTGCCAGCTGTCATCCATCAGCTGACACCCCACGGTGACCCAAAAGGGACGCCACTTAAGCGTCAAATTTAAATTCACGCCTAGACACCACTTGCTTAGGCGTTCTGGATTTAACTTCTTACCACTTGCTTGTACGCTCTGTATACAACCTCTTACCACTTGCTGGGACGCTGTGGACACAACCTCTTACCTCTCGCTGGGACGTTCTGGATAATAACCTCTTGCCACTGGCTTGGACACTCTATATACAATCTCTCACCACTTCCTCGGACGTTCTGGATTAATATCTTACCGTTTGCTTGGATGCTCTGGACACAACCTCGTACTTCTCGCTAGGACGCTCTGGATATAAACTCTTGCCACTTGCTCGGACGCTCTGGATCCAACCTCTTACCACTAGCTTGGACCTTCTGGACTTAACCTCTTACCACTTGCTTGGACGCTCTGTAGACAACATCTTACCACTTGCTGGGACGCTGTGGACACAACCCCTTACCTCTCGCTGGGATGTTCTGGATAATAACCTCTTGCCACTGGTTTGGACACTCTATATACAATATTTCATCACTTGCTTAGATACTCTGGATTCAACCTTTTACCATTTGCTTGGGCGATCTGGACATAACCTCGTACCTCTCGCTGGGACGCTATGGATATAACCTCTTGTCACTTGCTTTGACGCTCTGGATACAACCTCTTACCACTTACTTGGACGGCCTAGATACAACCTCTTACCACTTGCTTGGGCGCTCTGGATAGAACCTCTTACGACTCGCTTGAACGCTATGGATACGGACTCTTGCTTTTTTTTTCTTCTCAGGAGAGAGGCCTTAATGTCCGAATAGGGGGTGAAACCAGGCGATCGAATGATATGTGCTACGTGCAGTAGCTGGTTGGGGCCGAGAACATTGACAAGTTCTGCTGCCCGTAGGTCCTCTGGGATTGGTCCATGAGCTGTAAAGATGAGTTCGACTGTGGCGAACCACAGCTCAGGTCTCTCCTCGTCAAATGGGGGCAATTTAATGTTTGGAGGGTGGGGTCGGCTAACGGCGCTAAGGACGCTGTGAAATGTGAGGGAAGTGGTCGATTGGCCGCGAATAAAACGGACAGGACTGTATTGTTATACAGATTAATCTTACAATAATTAAACTTTAGTTTAAATTATTAAAACCGAAATTTAATTCTTAAAAAAAAAGCCGCACAGCACTGGTAATAGAAATTCGCGTAACACTGATTGTGTATGCGCACACCTCGGGGATAGAAATCTTACTCGCCGTGACTGTTGCACGGAACATGCGGCCACTCATGACTGGGGTGATTTTCCTTTGGTGTGGTAAGAAAGAACAATGGAATTTTCCTTTCATCCAGCGACCAATGAGAAACCAGAGAGAGAGAGAGAGATCTCACTGGAAAGGATCCTAATGGTTGATCATACAGATCGTGTTGTTGGCCCATACACTGGAATGACGGATAAACGAAATTGCATGGGGGATTGGGTGCGAAGAAAAGAATCTAACAAAGGCAGCTGAGCAAACAAGTTATAACTCAATAGAGACTAAAAAGGGATTGCTATGTTTACGGTAGAGATTTGTTTATGGGATCTCTGCCGGCGGACGAAATCGGATTCTTCTGTTTGCAAGTTGTGTATACAGAAGAATTCGATTTACGGTGGCAAGCGTGGGAATGATGATCGTTTGTCAATTAGACAAACGGATAATGGGACGTGATCGTTGTGATGATTGTTTATCGGTTAGACAACGTATCATGCAAATGCTCTTGCAGCTGTGCAAGCAAGTTGCTTGCCATGGTTTGGTCGTTGGGCAAACGATTGATTGGGCATGTATACACAGGAAAATTACTGCGTGCATGTGGGACATAGATTGGCGGCAAGAAGAATCAATAAGATTCTAAATGGTTCGTGTAGAATGTTAACCGAAATGGTTTCTGAGGAAATGGTGATGTTGCTTGATGCTGGAGCAAGATGATGATCTTGCCTTGGGTTATGTTGAAGGTTGGGAATGGGAAGTTGGGTTGAGAAAGTGGGTGGTTCTTCGGTAAGCTTTTAAAAAACCCCCACAGCGCCACTAGAAAATAAACATGACTCATTTAGACGGGCTCATCTGTCACTAGTTTATGTATGAAGTTACGTGAGATTTCGTTTATTCGTTTACAAGCTACAGTCGTTTGAGCGACGCTACTTTCGACTTCGAAAAAAAATGGGCAAATAGGAATATCGCAGCTTGATCAAACATTGTTTTTCTATGGGAAAAACTTCTGAATAATCATTACAGTGCTTGCGGATATGTTATCCCACATATAACATAATATATAACATTTCTAGGAATATATTATAACATTTCTGCAACCATTGCAGAAATGTTATTGCGTTTGCGACGATAGTGAAGAGCGTGTGATTCAAACCGACGCCATCACGGTTAGAATAACTAAAAGATAGAACCAAAGGTCAACGCATCAGGCCACTGCCGTGTGTACGAATTCGATTTCTAAACTCAAGCAGATTCGACTGATGTGGAAATGCTATATTATTGCTATGGTATACGGCTTTAATGGATGTGCTTTTGGTGGTGTTGTTATTCACTATTGGTCGTGTGTATCTGCTAGAAACGCCACAATGTTATTTTTGATAACAACAGTTTATCGGTGGTTAAGTGAATTTAAAATGGGTCGTACAAGCATCGAAGACGCACCCCTCTCTGGAAGGCCAAAAGAGGCTACGAACGCGGAAAGCGTAAAGCAAGTGTATCGAATCGTTTTGAGTGGTCGTAAAGCGAAGTTGCGCGAGTTAGCTGAGGCCATGGGCATCTCAAAAGAACGGGCGTGTTACATTTTGCATAATCTTTTGGAGATGAAAAAGCCGCATTTGCTGACCGTCTACCAGAAACAGCAGCGTTCTTTTTTTGTATGCTACTGTTACTGCTCTGCGGGCGGCGCCTTCTCCGGTGACGTCTCAGCTTCCTCACCTCCGTTGTGGACTGTATTCTGACGCCGACCGACCAAACTATTTACTTGGTTAGCGTATCGTACTTCCAGAGCCGGACTCTGCTCTGGACGAAGGGTGTTATTGTCTTGCCCAGTACGATTCTTGTATTCTTCAAATAAAAACACACTGCTACAAATTACTTATTCTTTAATATAATTCTTCTAATTGTCGCTTTATAATTGTTTCTCTTCGTGGTCAAGTGGACTCGTTAAGACCGTGCGGCTGTTACGTAAGTAAATCCTGGTTTTAACGAAACACAAAAACACATTGACGTGTTAAAAAAAAAATGCAAATGTTTAAATGTGTTAAAAAAGCACGTTATATAAAAATACGTAGCTTGTAATCGAATTGATTGAATGCGGCTGCTTTGTGTTTCAAGTTGAATACCGCGTATAAACCCAGACCTTCGTTAAGGCGGAGGTTAGAGGTAGAGTGAAAAAAGAAAACACTACCGGTGTGGATTTTTGGGGGATCGCTAGTTGGAGTAGTGGTAGAGAAGCAGACAAGTCAAAAGGTGGAAGTCGCAAGGGGTCTGGTGTGTGACGTTTTTCTTTTGGCGTGAGGCTCGTCTCTAGTGGAAGTTTCTTTTTGCATGTTTAAATTATTAATGCGTCGCGCACTCGCGATAGTATAGTATAATTTGTACGAGCTATGAAGTTTATCTTCCACGGACCGTGGTCTTATGTGCCGTTTTTGTGGTCTAACCGTACCGAATGAGTGGCCAGTTTTCCATTCCTGTTTCTTGTTTTCCCCGTTCGTGATAACGGAGAATTACCAAAAGAGATCACAAAGTTAACCTTGAGAAACGGAAGAGCCAACTGTGGATGAAAGACTATCGTAAATATATTAGATTGAACTAAATAAAGGCCCACCAGAGACATAAAACAAGCAACTTCAATAATAACGAACCAAGTTTGTAGCATTTTAATAACGAATCAAGGCGAGTATCTTTAATTTTCTGCCAAATAATAAACTAAGACTAAACATAAACGGACGAGAGGGTGTTTTACTTGAACAAGAAGTTACTGACAAACAATCCACTCGTGGGATTAACGGCGAGAAACACCTTTAAGACCATCGGCCCCGGTTTTGGAGACGGCATTTACCGGGTAGTTGGAGCGCAACCAGCCCAACCACAGTGAAGGTCGAACATATCTCGGGCGGGTTTTTGTGCTTGAGAAGAGGGCTCTTCTGACCCTATTACCAACGGACCAACGCCTTGGAAGCCCAGCACCTAAAGTAGTCTATGGGATGCCAAGCGAAGACGACGACTGAGACAGCTACCTTCCTACACGGCTGACGCCTCCGTTACTGTGAGTACCCCTTGTTTTAAGCCTATCTGTTCCCCACAACCAGTGGCGCTCGAGAATGCGACAGTCCAGATAGTATATACGATACTACTCCCCTGCAATTTCACCACAGACCCAATTCAAATTAGTCATATCTGCAGCACTTGGCGAGATCTACAACTCTTATGAGCCCAAATTTGCGAATACTGGCTCCCTACAAAGTAAAGATATTGGAGGAAAAACACTTACAACATTGAACTTGACAACATAGGACACATACAGCACGACTCCATATATCAAACAAACATTAAAGTTATTTATATATAACACGGCGAGGAGTTCCTGTGGCGACTCTTGCTGCTTTGCTAATATGCCCGGCTCATATAGGGCCGCAGCCGTCCTCTCGTCGGCTCGTTTTGTGGGCTTCCTGAAATCGGTGCGCCGCTGATCGTTATTTCCCAGGAACTTGCGTGTTGACGCTTGCCTTGACTTTCCTGGGAATTCGTGTCGACGTGATGCATCGCCAACACCCATAGCATAAACTTCATCGATTACCTCCAAAAGAAAAGAACAGTCACAGGAGAGTATTATACGGCGTTGTTCCACAAACTGAACGACGAAGTAAAGAAAAAACGCCCCCATATGGCGAAAAAAGAAGTTTTGTACCTTCACGACAACGCATCGTCATACACGTCCTTGAAAGCGATGACCAAATTGGACCAATTACGATTTGAATTGGTTGCTCACCCACCGTATTCTCCAGACTTGGCCCCCAGCGACTATTATCTGCTCCCAAACCTCAAGCGACGGCTCCAAGGAAAGAGATTCATATCGAATGTGGTAGTTATCACGGAAACCGAAGCGTGTTTCGAAGGGTTGGACATTTCGTACTACACACAAGGCCCTCGAAGGCAACTATATTGAGGAGTAAATATAACTTTGCCAAAAAACGCTGGTTTTCATTAAAAATCCCGAGACTTTTCAGCCGATGTAGTATGTGCGTGGCGTTCCTAGCAAGATACACACACGATTAATAGTGAAAGAACAACACCACCGATAGACAAGTCGAGTAAATCAAAGCGCATCCCTTACGGCCGCATACCATAGTAATAACATATCATTTCCATATCAGTTGAGTGTACTTGAGTTTCGAGATCAAATTTGTACACGCGGCAGTGGCCTATTGCGTTGAACTTTTTTACTGATTCTAACCGTTATAGCGTCGGTTCGAATCACACGCTCTCCACTATCGTCGCAAACGGCATGTGTCCGATGACGTTGTTATAAAATTAAGCTTATTTAAAAAAAAAAAAACATCTGGTTTATTCTCAAATTAATATTTAAATAATTCTTTATTTTAGATTTAATAAACAGTTTTTCTTATATAAAACATATAAAAACCAGATAATATCATGAGATTAATAAATTTTCTTCTAATTTATATAAATATATTCTACTTTTAGAGGGCTTACAAATTTACGTCTAATTTTTGAAGTTTTTCCTTTTTAAAGATCTACCCACACAGGAAATTCTGCTTCTTCCATAATATGGTGTGGTAGAAGATTGGAGATATAAATTAATCAAACTCATATTGAATATATTAATGTATAAAATAAATTTTATTGGAGGTGGGATGTGAGAACAAACGTTTGCCCTCAATTGCACCTTTACATTATCCAAATACCATACTCTGGTTTTGTGCAGAAGTCAGTCTTTGCTGCTTGACCGGATTCGAATTAAACTTTATAAGTATACAGGACATGTTATACATCAATCACAGAGGTATTTGTGTTTGTTAATCTGTCTGCCTAAGCATAACAATATCTTCTTCTTCACTGTCGTCATCATCTGTGCTTACGATGTGCAGCTGGTCCTCGTCATAATACGGCTTAAGGACCATTCCTTCTAGAAATGCAAGAGAAAAACAAGTATATGGAGGTATTAGTAAAGTAATTTACGAGAAACTTTTAACATTTAATTTTAGATATTGAAATTATTATCAGTTGATTAAGCTACTTGATGTCAGTTTATGCCAAAGAGGGGCTCTGATGTGGCGGACTATTTGAAACCCCAAGACTCGTGGGAACAAAAATGAATAATCAATATACAAAAAACAATCTCATGAAAAACCCGGTAGGCGTAGGTGTGATGAGCCGACACTACCATAAGGGAACTTTGGCGAATGTTTATATTGTTTGTTGGTTTGATTGACACTTGGTGGAGTATAGATGACTGCGGTGTTCCGCCGAACAACGTCCGCAGTAGAAGGAATTAAAACACCGGAACACGGAGACGATCACACAAATAAAGCACTGTGAAAGTTTTGTGTATAAATCTGATTTTATTATTGGTCCTTTGCTTTTGTTTAATTTAGGTTGTAACTGAACTACATGTAGAAATTACGGGTTTACTATTTCAATTGTTAATGTTTGCGCACACACGACTTTCTTATTCGACACGATATGACGGATTCAATATCCCAAGTGTTAATGTTGGTGCACACCACGATTTTCCTACTCGACATTACTCAGGATGGATGTTACAAGTCGACCCTCCAATTCGACGGTATTCGCTGACCAATCGTCTCTATCCTAAAAATATCCCGTTCTAATTACCTATCCTCGCATCTGCACAAGAAAATTTTTCATCCTGTCTGCCAACAGATTTTTCCAAAGTATATGTTAGATGCATTAATTATTGTCTCTGTAAAAATGAGAAATCTTCCTGATGATCATTATCATCATCATTACCATTAATTGCTGGTGGTCGGTATCTCGTCCCTTTGTGTGTTGATCGGATGCCGCCGCTTATTCTCCGATCATTCTGTAGTTTATTTGCTCTACACATCTGGCATGCGGCAAATCATCGCCTGCTTTTCGGATGCGTACACGGATTATGGAATGTAAGGCTTTGTTTGCCTTTTCCATCATAAACATCTATCAGGGATAGTGTTATGCGTTTATAATTGTTCGCCTGCTAATCAGCGGCGCAACGAATTTTTTGTTTGGGCAAGTGTGCCTGGTTTAGGTGCTAATTGCATTTAGCTACCAGCGTATGCATCCGTTGTTCGATCTATTTACCGATAATGGTATTTCGTGGGAAACCATCGCGTTGCTGCTCAGGCTGGGTGGTTGATTCACATGCGATGATTTCCTGCATTTTGGGATTGGTTTTGCATACGATGAATGGATGCGTTGACTCGATATTGAAAGCTTTTGAACGTTAAGTTCCTTGGTTTTTGATATCGGGTTCAACGTTGTTGCAATTTGATATAACCTTTGTTACAGGTATGGTAATGACCATTGGGCCACGTCTCTGTGGGCACGTGTGCTGCGAAAGGTGAGCAGAGTTCCTTGACGGAAAGGATAACTCACCTGTAAGGAGTTGTATGGTTCGTAGAACCGCTACGGAACAAATCACCGACTCGGCAAAAAGAAGACGTAGGGAAAAACGGAAAAAGCGGAATATACGCGTCGGGACGTGGAATGTTCGAACATTATATAAACCAGACGCGATACAGACGGTCGTAGAAAACGCCAAACAATATAAAATGGACATCGTCGCGCTTCAGGAAGTCCGACTGCCACATCAAGTAATCGAAACCAACGGATTTACACTGGCGTGTGGGGGTACCGATACACATAACCTCGGGACTGGCTTCATCATAAAGATGTGCAATTTATTAATGACCGAATGTCGGTGCTAAAAATACAGTGACCATGATACAATTGTATTTATAAACAAACACGCCCCAACAGAATCTACCGACGAAGAAACGAAGGACACATTCTACGAGACCCTAGAGGAAGTATTCGATGGGATCTCATCATTCGATGTTAAAATCCTCCTCGGGGAGCTCAATGCGAAAATTGGAAAGGAAGACATCTTCTAACCAACTATAGGTAAAGAAAGTCTACACGACGTTTCAAATGATAATGGAATTCGAATTATCACGTTCACAGCGTCAAAAGATCTGGTAGTAAAAAGCACGATGTTCAAGCACAGGCAAATCCATAGAGCCACATAGATATCACCCGACGGCGTAACGCGTAGCCAAATAGTTTAGTGAGGGCAGAACCCTCATTTATTTGGCTTAATCCAAGCATAAATTAATAGAACACTTCCTCATAGACAAAAGACACCACTCGAATATCCTTGACGTAGGATCATATAGAGGAGCAGATTGCGACTCAGATTATCTTCTAGTGATGGGCAAAATTAGAAGTCGGCTCACAGCAAACCCACATGGGCAATCACGGGACACGAGCAAGAAGTTCGACACTGATAAACTAAAAGACCTACGCAAAAGGGCTGAATATCAAGAGGAACTAACGAATAGATTTAGCATCCTAGAGAATGGGAGTAGTGAGGAAGAGGAAACCAATAATCTGGACATTAAATGGGCATCGATCAGATACACAATCAAACAAACAGCCCAAAAGGTATTAGGACTTAAGAAAACAATTAAGTCCAAGCCTTGGTTTGACGATGAGTGCAGGGCAAAGATCGAACGTAAACGCCTTAGAGTGATCTACTTAGAAGGATATGATGAAGTCAACGCAGAAAGATACGCGACAATTCGGAAAGAGACAACGACATTGAATACTTTCGATTCTACGGACATGGATCTGGTGACAAGAAGACCATACCTGCCTAGCATATTCAAGCAGTGGACGGACGAAGGTAATATAAAGGCATCGAGTTACGCAGAGGTCGGGGAATTCCTTAGACCAACGTTTCACGAACCTGAGAGCAGTGTTGCCTTTCCATATCGTCGCGTCAATGTCAGAGAGGAAGTTAAGCTTCCTGTCGCAAAGGATCCCGAGGTCTCGAATAGATTGGACAATGTTCAGGGGTTTGTTATGATGGGAAGAGGGACATGAGTATGAGGAATACACGATACTATCAACACACAGTGATCGAGTGCGGGCGTGTTTTCAATTCGGCGATCGAGTTAAATGAAAAAAGTTGCTTTTATGAATCGCGAGTGGTTGAAATATAAAGACTATTTATAAATAAATACATTCCAGTGATAAAAACAGTCGGAAAGAGACAACGAGACTCTTCAAACGCAAAAAACGCGAATGGGGGAAGACTCGGATTGAAAAAATCCTAGAAAATTCCAGAGCAAAGACTGTCAGAGGTATGTATGCCGGCATAAATTCAATTAGAAATGGCTACCGAGGAAGACCCAAAATAATCCGAGACACAAACGGCTGTCTGATGACAGAAACAAACAATATCGTGACAAGATGGAAGCTATACTTTGAAAACCTGCTGAATGTGCGCACCCATTAACCACAAATAAACGCAAAAGACGTACATATAGCCGAGCCTCAGATCCGTGAGCCCTCTTTCGACGAAGTTGTAGATGCAATAAACCGATTGAAAAACAACGAAGCTCCCGGAGTCGACTGCATACCAGCAGAGCTTGTGCAGCATGGAAGAGAGGGAACCGCTTGAAAGATCCACCAACTGATTAAAACAATATGGGATAAGGAAGTCACTCCAGAAGAATGGAAAACCTCAATAGTAGTCCCCATTTTCAAAAAAGACGACAGATTTGACTGCGAAAACTACAGAGGAATATCATTGCTCCCAACCACATACAAAATATTAACAAATGTTATACTGGCGACAATCACACCGTTCGCAGAAGAAATATTGGGAGACTACCAATGCGGATTCCGTAGGAACCGGTCAACGAGCGACCAAATGTTCACAGTAAGGGAATTGTTGGAAAAGAAATGGGAATACGGAGAGACGGTTCACCAACTGTTCGTTGACTTCAAAAAAGCCTACGACTCAGTCGCAAAGCAAAGACTCTACCATATCGTAGTTGAGCTGGGAATCCCGAAAATATATGCCGCCCTCATTCAAATCTGCATGAACGAAAACAAAGGGCGAGTTAGGATAGAAAACCACCTCTCAGAACCATTTGAAATCCGGGACGGACTAAAACAGGGTGATGGCCTCTCACCATGCCTCTTTAACCTTGTCCTCGAGTATGTCATCAGAAAGGTAAAAGACGACAACATGGCCGGATCATCCCTGAACGGGGTCACACAAGTGCTCGCATATGCGGATGACATCGCCGTTCTGGGCGATAATCTAGAAACTGTAAATAAAAACAGTGAAATCATCATACAAGCTGCAGAAGAGGTGGGCCTAGAAATAAATGAAGACAAAACAAAATACATGATTATGGGGAGAGCAGGTGGACCTCAGAGAACACACATAAACATCAGGGGCAAGATATTTGAAAATGTCAAAGAATTTAAAAATCTGGGAACGAAACTGACACCCAGTAACGAAATATCGAAGGAAATTAACAAAAGACACTCCGGCAACGCTAACTGGCACGCAGTCAGTAAAGTGCTGATAACCAAACTGGTACCACGTAACATAGCGCTCCATGTCTATAGCACCATAATCATGCCGATTGCTCTATACGGATTCGAAGCATGGGCTCTCACAAAACGGGAAGAAAACAAATTCTGCTTATTCGAGAATAAAGTTTTAAGGGGTATCTTTGGCGGTAAATATGACGAGGAAGCAGGACAATGGAGGAAACTCCACAACCATGAACTGGAAGAACCATACCGCAAACCTACAATAGTGAGAGTCATCAGGTCGCGAAGATTAAGTTGGGCCTGACATGAGGCTAGAATGGGCAACGACAGGACCGTGCATAGAATTCTTGACGGTAGACCAACAGGAAAGAGACCGATAGGACGGCCGCGACGGAGATGGGAGAACAATGTTAGGCTTGACCGTGAGGAGATCGGATCAGATGGTCAAGCGTGGAAGGAGAGTGCACAGGACAGGGAAGGATGGCGGAGTCGAGTCGGTGAGGTCATGAATTTCCGGATTCCTACAGGTCAATAAATAATAATAAATAATAATCATCATCATCGGCGCTACAGCCGGGAACAGGTCTTGGCCTTATTTAGCAAGTCTTGAGGCTTGTTAAAATGTCCGTGATAATTTGTTTTTCCGGGCAAAGTCATTAGTCTTGCGCCAGAGGCTCCCCGACGGGGAATCGAACCCCGGTCTCCCAGTGACAGGCGGGTATACTAACCACTATACTATCAAGGAGCCACAATGGAACATAGACGAGATAATTTTATCAAAGATGAATCTTAAATAAAACGATCGCAGTGGTGCGTCAATAGGCACGGTATATTTTGTTTTTGAAAGTAGGTATTATCGAAAAATCATATTAAGGGGTTATATTTTTTATTTCGATTTTTTCTTAGCTTAGCTTACCTATAAACATCTTAAAAATGATATCCAAAAGGAATTCAATGTGGGAATTTTTTTTTACTATTTGTTTAAAGCATCAGGGAATCAGGTCGCGAAGATTAAGATGGGCCGGATAAGTGGCGCGAATGGGCAACGATAGGACCATACGTAGAATTCTTAACGGTAAGCCAACAGGAAAGAAACCGACAGGGCGGCCGCGACGGAGATGGGAGGACGATGTTAGGTTTGACCTCGAGGAGATCGGATCAGATGGTCGGACGTGGAAGGAGAGTGCACAGGACAGGGAAGGATGGCGGAGTCGAGTCGGTGAGGTCATGAACTTTCGGGTACTTACAGGCCAATAAATAGTAATGGTAGTGGCAATAAAGTAATGGGGGTCATTTACCCGATATGCTATCCCATACATGTGCCACTATACTGTACGTTTAATGAATCATTAAAAAAAATTACAACTTGTAATTAAGATATGTTGTGTCAAAATTATCTCTTGTTGGAATTCTGCGTTGTATGAATTTTGGAAGCCGCCAAATATATATGTGAAATGTTCATCTTTATCAATTTTCAACTTACTTTTAATTGGAGACCGGAAAATTTCTGTTTCACCGTTTTCATCGTCTTCAAATAATTCTTTCGATTTTTGAGGGAGCAAAGAGAAGTCGTAGTAATATTTAGGGAATCTTCTCCTATCCTGTATACAGTTCACAGCAAAGTAACAACAAAATACTCCACATACTAAGATGCAAGCTGCAATTAATATAAATATCATTCTTGGAACCCCCAACACACGATCATCCTTCTTCAGCCGAATTATCATGTTTGCTTCCCTTGATCTGACAAACACCGGTTGTTGGGTTGTGAAGTAGCCTTTTGCTTGGACTCTTATAGTTGTATTCCCCCTAAAAACATGATGTAAGACGAACTCCCCTTTGTCGTCGCTATATGTGCTAACTTCATCATCATTCGTAGATATTTTTGCATGAGGTACAGGATGATTTTGTGCATCCAACACGAATCCTGAAATCGAATATTACATTTTTGGATCTGGTGTTTAGTAGTCGATTATATTACCAGAGACAGATCTTATTTGTGTGTTCAATTCACTAACTTCGCTCTTCCCTAAAGCAAAATAGTTAATTTTGCTCAAAGTGATGGGACCTAAGTCCGTCACATGATCTTGGGTGAGGTTGACTTCTAATACTTTCGTCTGATAATCGGAGGCAGATATTTCCAAGACATATTTCCCAGGTGTTAATATGATTTTAAAAAGTGCCAGGTTCTTGCTGACGTTATAGCTCATTTCGAGCTGCATTACTTTGACTGTCGCACTCCTTAATGGCTGGTTATCTTCAGAATGAACGTGTCCCCTTACCCCGGTGTCGATTAAATGTAAAAAGTTTAAGATTTTTTCAATACTTCTGCGCCATACTGAGGCTAAATCCTTTTGTTCTGGCATACGGCAACAGGAAATACCCATTGAGAAGATTGGAACATTATACATGTGATAGAACAGCTGTGTCAAGTGTGTGGTTTCGTCGGCCTGTTTTGTACGTTCTGGAGTTTTCGGACAAGATAAAGGCTTGAAGTTTACATCCATTCTGTTAATAGATCGGGCGAAATTATCGAAAAGACTATGTTGTTGTGGGTACCTAAAAAGATTGCACATTATTAAAAAAGTTATAATACAAATAATAGAATCTGTCTACTGACGTCAATTCCGAGTTTCCTGCAGTAAATGAGAGTATCAAATCGAAGCCACCCTTCTCGATTAGTTCCAAAAAAATATCCCGATGTTTGTCAACTTCAGGATTTAGAATTTTCTCAGCTAACTCGTCACCAATAGTTGGATCACAAATGGAATTGCTGGAAATCACTTTCAAACTTAAATATTCGTGTTAAAAATAAATTTAAAAAATTACGAACTTATTCGCGTAAGGGATGTAGGCTTTATCAAAATTATCCAAGATTGGAAGAATATGCACTACACTGCTGTTCAGTATTTTTAAAACGGCTGGTTCCTGTATCCGATAGCCCTCTATTAAATGTCGAGCCAAGTTCAGTGTTATTTCCCGACCCATTGGGGAAGTAGCATCGAAGAAGGAACTTAACACTAGTATGTGGAATTTTTCCTCTTCGGGTGCTGCAATCTACAGAGAATAGATTATAAATAAAACCTATGGAAACATCAATCATTTAGGCTGATTACATCTGTGGTGAACTTAAGTGTATGGAAATTCATATCGACTTCATTGTCGGCGTATGCAAAGCTAACAATATCACTATTTCTGTTCTCGATCTCTGCCATTTGCTTAAGTATTTGCTTATCGGAATGATAACGCGTATGCACAACATTTTCAATAATTCTGTAGTCATGCGCAGACGCCCAATGCTGAGGATCATCACGCATAAGGGCTACATCTAGTTGGAAATCGCAAGGTCCATCAGATGGAATAACCACCTCTTGCTGATGTGGTTCATATCTAGAATAATAAAATACAAAAACGGTTAATGGAATCTTAAAAGAAATGCTAAAAAATAAGGTGTTGAAATGTTTCCGGTGCCCAATACTCACATTTAAATAATAGCCACGAATGTAAAAGTTTTTAATAATTACTAGGTATAGAAAAGCATAGCTCTATGAGTAGGGCGTTAGAATATACTCACAGCTAGGCCGGTTTGTCGTAAGAAGCGACTAAAGCCCAGGTGGTAGATAGGGTCCCAACGCCATGTCATCCGGTAAAATACCACCCCACCAAGCTATAGGTTCCGTGAAATGGTCGGGAGAAATCTCTGTCCATTGTTCGGAGCTTGGCTGATGGACCGATTCGAGAAAAGATTGGTTTAGGTGGTAGTCGCTCTCAAGGCGAGACGCGTCACGCTGTACATTTCGTCGGGAGAAATCTTCGACTATGTTCCGGATGTATGGTTGATGGCCCGGACTGACACGGAGATAAGTCATGATGGTGCCTTCTGAAATAATGAATTCCAGAGGTAAAGTAGTTTCTCATCCGGATCTCCTGGGGGAGTATGTTAGGCGCAACATCATGTAAATATTATGATAAATAACCGAACTGTTTCATCATCGCATAAGCGGGCTCGTTCTCGAAACTCGGTCGACGTTCAACTGATAACGTCATTTTGTAACATCAGGGACATCGGTTTCATCAATACGAATGTAAACGCCGTCCACCAATATTTGCAAACAGCGAAACCTGATATCGTTGCCCTAACCGAGACCCAGGTCGATTCGTCAACTGATTCTTCGTTGCTCAGGATACGACTTACATTCGAGATTCCGGTTCAGGAGTGGAGTCAGCGATCTGGCTTGCCAAAGGATGAAGACGTTAGAAACCCAATAACATGGACATCATGTCGTTGAAGGTCGTGCTGAGGAATTCTGTTAAATCTTTCTGTTGTCTTTACCGCTCACCGTAGGACGATCGACCAGAGACATTTTTCGAACATTTTTCACGTATTGTCGACTGGATACGGATCAACCACCCGCCTTCTGAAATTGTTGTCCTTGCCGTTTTTAATGTACAGCTCCAGCTGGTTGGTGCATTATAATAGAACCAACGACGCTAGGAGGCTGGCGGAGATGTTCGCCGTTATCCGCAATTTGACCCAACTCGTGGAGGAGCCTACGCGAGTGCTGGATACCCGAGATGATAATGCGAACACCCAGGATCTGTTTTTGACATCCGAGCCGAGAATTTATACCGTGGAAGTTGCTGCGCCACTGAGAAACTCAGATCACTGCTTGGTGTCAGTCGCGCAACCACTTGCATTTCAAGAAAATACCCGACCTTAGCAGCTTCGCCATGTTGGGTGGTATGGGGCTACCAACCGGAATGATTTGCGAGATTTCTTCCCATCCTTTCCGTGGTAGAGGTGTGCTTTGGAGACGCATGCGTGGAGTCAGTCACAGAGATTGTTCTTCTCAGAATGGAGGTCTACATTCCGCATTCCGTCAAACGAAGTTGATCTGATAAACCTTGGTTTAATAAAAAATGCGGACAGATTACAGCGGCAAAAAATAGAGCTTTTAAACAATGGCGCTCCAATCCCACCGAGGTGAACAGAACGAGTTTTTGTTAGAATCAGAAACGCATGCAACCAATAATGCGAAGAAAGCTTACAACGACAGAGTGACCAACTGGCTCACGTCCCTTCTGATCACTGGCAAAGCTGTCTGAAAAAGTGGGTCCCAGGAAATTACCGTCGATAGGATTTCTGTCTATCCAAGCTTTTCAAAAGCCGACTTAATTAAGTATTTGGGGTGCAGCGGACTTCTGAAGGCGCAAGGCTAATAACCTTGCCCGTTAACCTAAATTATTATGGAGAATTTAACAAGCCTCGAGACTTGCTAAATAAGGCCAAGACCGGTTCCCGGTTGTAGTGCTGAGGATGATGATGATGATGATGATGATGATGATGATGATGATGATGATGATGATGATGATGATGGACTTCTGAATGATCGTCAGTACGGATTCCGTGGCAGGCGTTCCGCGGGAGACGTTTTGACCCTTACAACCGATATATGGAGATCTGCGATTGAAAGGCACGGTGAGTCTAGAGCGGTCGCATTAGATATCTCAAAGGCTTTTGACCGCGTCTGCCACTTTCCCAGCAGCATTGCGACTGTACGAAGAGCTTCCTCGAAAATTGATCGGTGCGGATTATTATAGATTTCGGGTCTTCGGATCTGTAACCTGTTAATTCCGGGGTGCCCCAAGGTTCTATTTCGGCTCCAACCTTCTTTTTGATTCTCATGGATGATCTTTTGGAGTCAACAGATAGCCGACTGTTCAGGTTTACTTTTGTTTCCTCTTTTTCGAGTGATCGGCCGATTAATACATCAACGTCGCATCAGCTGAGATGTAGCCGGATCGACTCTCTGAATTAGAATCTAGATGAGGTTCCTAATTCCGGGGTGCCTCAAGGTTATATTTTGGCTCCAACCTTGTTTTTGCATCACATAAATGATCTGTTGGAGTCAACGAATAAAAAAGTGTTCAGTTTCGCGGATGATGCTACTCTTGTTCCCTCTTTTTCGAATGACCGCCCGATTAGTACATCAACGCCCCATCAGCTGAGGTGTAGCTAATCAGATTCTCTTAATCGGTATTTGGATAAGGTCCTGCAGTGGGTAAGGACCAAGCTCGTCGACTTCAATCCAACGAAGGCACAATATATAACATTCGCAAGGAAAAATGGATCATCGGTTCCATAGCTGTTGATGAATGCCTAGCCCCTCGAATCTGGGGAGAGCTTGAAATTGCTTAGCGTCACGGTCTGTGGGAATGTATCTTGACATAAACATGTGTCGAACATCCCCAGGTGCGTCTCAGGAAAGCCTACGCTTATCTTATCTTTTTACAGCCCAGAAATATTTTACTCCGGCCCAACTTTTTCTCCTGTATAGATCCCCGCTCGAATATTGCTCTCGTGTTTGAAGCCTGCTCCTAAACATACCCTCGACCTACTTGAGAGCATACAGAGACGAGCGATCTGCCTGATTGGGGACACGGCGCTGACGTCGGGAATTTTTTTTTTTTTTTTTTTTTTTTTTTTTCTCTAGGGAGCGGCGAACCTATAGCGCCGAGTGGGCGCCCCGAGATGCCATCAAATAACTGTTGCAGTTCTTTTTGAAAGTTGCGAGTTGTAACGCTCCGGGAACACTCCCGTGGGAAGGGAGTTCCAGACGCGGTCAAAAGCCTTGGAGATATCCAATGCGACCGCCCTTGACTGCCATTCAATCGCAGATGTCCATATATCGGTTATAAGTGTCAAAAGGTCTCCCGTGGACCGCCTGCCACGGAATCCGTATTGACGATCATTCAGAAGTCCGTTGCACTCCAAATAATTAACTAACTCTGTATTGATGACTTTTTCCATTACCCTAGATAAAATAGACAGTAATGCTATCGGACGGTAATTTGGTGGGAGACACTTTTTTCCCGTCTTTGGGATTGGCTGAACTCGAGCGATTTTCCAGTAGGCAGAAAAGGTGCTCCGTGCATAAGATAAGCGGAAGAGTCTGCCAAGAACCGGCGATAGTTCTGGAGCACAGTTCTTAAGGACTATTGCTGGTATTCCGTCCGGGCCAGTTGCCTTCCTACAATCCAGTTAACGTAGAATGCGTTGAATAGTGCGCGGACGAAATCTCATATCCCGCATGGAAGACTGTACCGGCGAGATCAAAGGTGGCTTCAAAAGGCCGGGATCGAGGTTTGAATTCGCGGAAAATAAATTCGCGAACACATTAGTTTTATCCTTTGGATACGTGACTAACGTCCCGCTGTCTGTCACCAACGGGGGGAAAGAGGAGGAAGCAAAGTTACTGCTGACAGCCTTTGCCATTGACCAGAAGGAGCGCGAACCAGTTGGGTACCGAAGGAGCTTATTGATCACCCTGTCGTTGTGAGTCTTCTTCGCGGTATCAATCGCCTGGTTGCACGCGTTCCTGATTTTAACAAAATTCGTTCTGTTAACATCGGTGGGATTGGAGCGCCATTGCTTAAAAGCTCTACTTTTTGGCGCTGTAATCAGCTCGCATTTTTTATCCAACCAGTCTCTATCACGCCGAAGGTGCGTTGCTGACCTTTGTCTGTTTTACAGATTTTGTCACGAGTACTGTTCTTCGGAAATTCATGGTATTGTTCCACGCAATTCGGTTTATATGGGCTCCACAAGACAATCCGACGGATGGCCCAAATTTGCGATTCCTCTCCCGACGGCACAAAGATCTCTGCATTAGAACTCGTTCCGTTACAGAGCGGGAAAGCTGTGGAATTCCCTAGCCAATCGAATGTTTCAAGAGCATTACAACCTGCAACTATGGCAGAGGAACTGCAACGGTTATTTGGTGGCATCTCGGGACCCCGACTCGGCGCTATAGGTTCGCCTCGCCTGAGAGAAGCATAATAAAAAAATAAATAAAACATCGTAACCTGTTGCAGTTCACTATTCAATACACTGATTCGATTGCGTTAGTTTTCTGCTTCATGACTTTTCCAGACTACTTGTTCCCGTCGGACTCTGCGTCGAATTGTTCGATTGGGTTTTCCAGTATATAATCGAGCAGCTCCGCATCGCGGTCCTTCTCTTTCCACCTATTTTTCTAGGCCTTCATTTATTGAAATGTTTATAATAGCCCTTTGCGCAACAGACGTATGTACCTCGTGCTCGCTCATGGGTGTACTAAGTATAAAATCGAGCGCTACCGCTAGCCAATCCGGCTCCCCCACTCTTCTTAAAACAAACATCAGCCACGCACAAGATTATCCAGCTCGCAAACTGTTGCTAAGCAAAAAAGTAAAATTATCGTTTATATTTCATTCACCCATGCATAGGGTTTTTCAATAGGGACTTGACAACTTTTTTTCGGTAGTAAATTTTTATAATTTGCAGACGTTGTTCGTTCGTGTACGTAACCATGATGAAAATGTTGAGTTTACTGAATAAATTGACAGTGACAGTTCGATGATTAGTGAAAGGGTGCGTTCACAAATTAAATTCAAAGTGTCTTCCGATTGATTTTGTTTTTATCTTAAAAAAAGACACCAACAGAATTAAATCCCAAACTAAAACACATTCAAAACAAAGATTAAGAAGTAAGACTAAAGTATTAAAATTAAGGAGATTGATACACAAACAGCCACGCCCAAACTCATATAAATGACGCCCCTATTCCCTCTCCTTCTTTCACATCAACACTGTCAGTAGAGGGTCCCATAAAATCTCTTCTAAATCGAGTGTTATTAAAAAAAATTCACAAACAGTTATTACTCTATTCGGTTCCTCAATCAATAACTCCGATAGCTAAAGTGTTTTTACTAAACTCACCCAAAACATGATCAATTTAGAAGTTGTCCAAATATGTAATACGTACCCATCTGCAGTGAAAGTGATATTATGCCTTCCCCTCAGCGCAAGTTTCCAATAGTCGCCAAAAACTGCACTATAAGAACTGTGCTTTGCCCCATCAAGTGATATAATTGCTCCTGAAATTGGGGTTCCAATCGAGCTAGTAACGAATCCATGAATTCCACAATGCACCTGTTCTATGAATTTTATCAACGCATCACGATTGTCATCCCAGTACTTCTGTAGATTTGCAGCCAGTGGATATTTATCACAACCCAATTCCACAGTGATTTCTAAAACTCCTGCCTGGATATAATTCCAATCCTGCATTCCACCGTTCACACTGTACCACTGGGCACCGTTTACGATCCCATTTGGAAATATTTCATTTTTGAATTGCTCACATACTGGGATACTCTTATGCATAGTAGGATGTGCCTAATTAGAAATAGACATACTCAATGAAGCTTTCTCACAATATAATACATTAATCGGTTACTTACGCTTGCATATACTTTCGCCAGGTGCTGGAATAATTCATTGTCTTCTGTTGGATTTGGACGGCGGTCTTTTAATGCCGTTCGAAGACTTGCTAGTGGGTTTTGAAAATCATTTGGATGATTATCAAATGGATAATTAGCAACCAAAGAGCCGCCATGTAAATTGGCTGACAAAACGAACGGTACAGATAGAGTCCAATTCATGAGTGCCTTCACTTCAGGTTCTGTTTTTAGATTATGGCTATCCGTGCCGTATTGATCAGGAAAGTTCCTATTCAAATCAACATCATTCGCATTTGATCGGCCAAGCTGACTCTTTGGATCACCTAGAAGATGTAAAATGTTTGAAATCGTTCAAAAGGTATTTGCAAATGAATGTGTCTCACCTTCTACTGCCATCTCATATCCATCAGGATTCATACTCACGAGGAAATGCATTCGAGTAGTATTAACTATGTTCGTAATTGTATTATTGATCAGGTAATTTTCACATATATATTTTGCTAGGTACAACAGCATCTCACGTCCAACAACTTCGTTTCCGTGCATATTCGCTACATACTTAAATTCTGGTACCCCAGGCACATGTTTGCCGGGGGTAGCGCAGATCTCTATTACCCACAGATCACGACCTTGCACACTTTTGCCAATTGAATAAAGTCTCGTAATTGTCGGATAATCCCGAACCAAATTTCGAAGGAATCTAAAGAAGAACAAAATACAATTTTTAATTTTATGCAAATAATTATGAGTGGTAAACTTGTTTTTGCTATTGATAAAATACAAGTTTTTTTTTTACAAAGTGACATCTCGTCGGCGTATAAAGAGTTTTCCAATTAAAAGTTTTATTTTGAATATGCCACCGTTTTAACATTTAGAATATTTAGTTGCTATTTTTCGATTGAGTAAAAAGCAGAAACCACGCAATTCATTAGAAAGGAAGATACACTTCAAAACATTTGAAGAACATTTTTGAAGAACTGGTTCAGAAAGTTGAGAGGTTTTACCGTGGTCGTATCGTAGTTTCTCTCCTTAGAATTACGAAATTTACCAAAGACATTTCCACGGTTATACAAGCTAGAAGACAGCGACTAAAAATATTGTATGATTTGTTTTTTCCGGGCAAGGTCATTAGTCTTGCGCCAGAGGCTCCCCGACGGGGAATCGAACCCCGGTCTCCCGCGTGTCAGGCGGGTATACTAACCACTATACTATCGAGGAGCCCCTCCTATTTATCCTTACCATAAATGAGGTTGACTCCATTATTAAATACTCATCCATCTCCCTCTGTGCGGATGACGCCAAACTCAACAAAACGACCATCTCTCCTCTCGACTCCTCACTTCTCCAAACGGATCTCGACAGCTTTTCAACTTGGTGTCGTAATAACTGCCTTGAACTCAACGTTGTCAAATGTCACTCCATCACTTTTTCGCGCAAACGCCCCCCCCCCCCCCCCCCCCCCCGCACGTTCCTATTTCCTGCTAAACTAGCAGATATCATCTGTACCCTCGATACGAGACCTCGGGATCTTATTTGAAAGGTAGCTTAGCTTCATCCCGCATATTGATGATATTATTCTTAAGACCAACAGTGCCCTTGGGATTGTGAAACGCTGGTCTAAATAATTGTCTAATCCTTACGTTTCTCTCTACATAGCCTTCGTCCGTCCCCTTCTTGAATACGCCAGTCTGGTCCACACCTAATCCAACATGTTCCCCTTTATGTCTTAGCTAGCGGAAAGAAAAATTTGTACCAATACACACCATAAATTGAATCATTTCAGGTCCAGTGAGGGGGAATATAGAGAAGGCGGGGATTACCCGTATTTCGAGGATTTGTGTTCAAAGGAATTAAGTTAAGGAGGTCTGCGCAGTCCACCGAGCCGGAGGGGCCCGATGAATGAACACTATGTCAGCCAAGACCCTGCGCTCCTCAAGAGTTTTGAGGTTGAATAATTTGAGGCGATTAATGCACGGGGACAGGATTAAGGGGTTTGCCTACCCTAGCCCTCGGAGAGCGAACCGAAGGGAGCGACGTTGAATACTTTCGATTCTACGGATAGGCATCTGGTGACAAGGAGACCATACCTGCCTAGCATATTCAAGCAGTGGAGGGACGAAGGTTATATAAAGGCATCGAGTTACGTAGGGGTCGGGGAATTCCTTAGACCAACGTTTCACGAACCTGAGAGCAGAGTTTGCTTTCCATATCGTCGCGTCAATGTGAGAGAGGAAGCTAAGCTTCCTGTCGCAAAGGATCCCGAGGTCTCGAATAGATTGGACAATGTTCAGGGGTTGGTTATGAAGGGAAGAGGGACGTGAGTATGTGTGAATATGCCATACAACCATACACAATGATCGAGTGCGGACGTGTTTTTAATTCGGCGATCGAGTTAAATGAATAAAGTTGCTTTTATGAGTCGCGATGGGTGAAATATAAAGACTATTTATAAATAAATAAATTCCAGTGATAAAAACAGTCGGAAAGAGACAAGGAGACTCTTCAAACGAAGACTCGGATCGAAAAAACGGTGGTTGACCGCAACGGGAGCTCAAAACAATCCCTAACGAGACTTATTCTTTTAAGAACAAGGAAAGTTTATTTTCGACGACTCCACAACAAATGCAATTCCAACTGATTGATACAAAACTGATAGAAAATCTTAGAACATAGTGCGCGTGTGGCAATAAAGACAAACAATATCGTAACAAGATAGAAGCAGTACTCTGAAAACCTACTCAATGTACGCACCCATCAAACACAATTAAACGCACCAGACGTACATATAGCCGACCCTCAGATCCGTTAGCCCTCTTTCGACGAAGTTGTAAACGCAATAAATCGATTGAAAAATAACAAGGCTCCCGGAGCCGACTGCATACCGACAGAGCTTGTGAAGCATGGAGGAGAGGCAACCGCCTCAAAACAATATGGGATAAGGATGATCAAAACAATATGGGATAAGGAAGTCACTCCAGAAGAATGGAAAACCTCAATAGTAGTCCCCATTTTCAAAAAAGGCGACAGATCTGACTGCAAAAACTACAGAGAAATCTCATTGCTTCCAACCACATACGAAATATTAACAAATGTCATACTAATGAGAATCACACCGTACGCAGAAGAAATGCTGGGAGACTACCAATGCGGCTTTCATAGGAACCTGTCATCAAGCGACCAAATGTTCAGAATAAGGCAACTACTGGAAAAGAAGTGGGAATACGGAGAGACGGTCCACCAACTGTTCGTTGACTTCAAAAAAGCCTACGACTCAGTCGCAAAGTAAAGACTCTACCATATCGTAGTTGAGCTGGGAATCCCGAAAAAATATGCCGGCCTCATTCAAATCGAAATGAACGAAGACAAAGGGCGAGTTAGAATAAAAAACCACCTCTTAGGACCATTTGAAAACCAGGACGGACTAAAACAGGGGAATGGCCTCTCACCATGTCTCTTTAACCTTGTCCTCGAGTATATAATCAGAAAGGTACAAGACGACAACATGGCCGGAACATCCCTGAACGGGGTAACACAAGTGCTCGCATATGTGGATGACATCGCCGGTTTGGGCGATAATCTAGAAACTGTAAATAAAAACAGTGAAATCATCATGCAAGCGGCAGAAGTGGTGGGCCTGTGGGGGATCGAGTGATGTGGTGTTGGGGCTGTTGCTCCTAGCCCTGGTGATGTTAGATACCGCTGTGTACGGGGTACCCTTTAATAGTCTTTGTCCAGCAACCCTCGAGCGCACACCGTCCACACCTAGGAGTTATCCACTGCGGGTTTTGCGAACCAGTGGCGAGTCGAGCTTTGCTTCCCCCTTTTCCCCCTGCCCGTTCCGCGTGGCGGTAAGGCCAATTCGCCTTGAAGTAAAGTTTGTGTAACGTATATATGTTTCCGTGTAAGTGTAAGAAGTGTTGCCTATAAGTAAAAACCGAAACATTTTGTCTATAAGAAAGAATAAACAAAACGAAAAAAGAACACAATAAAGCCAAATAATTCGTGAACGACTGTGCGTTTTATTCCCCTTCTTCTCTCCCCGGTCAGCGAGCATTGTCGATCTTATTTCTTTCAGTGACGTGTTGGGGGCACAGTGAAACCGCGTCCGTGCTGCCGCCTACCTAGATCCCCCACAGGCCTAGAAATAAATGAAGACAAAACAAAATACATGATTACGGCAAGAGCAGGTGGAACTCAGGGAACACATATAAACGTCAGAGGCAAGATATTTGAAAAGGTTAAAGAATTTAAATATCTGGGAACGATACTGACGCCCAGTAACGAAATATCGAAGGAAATTAACAAAAGACACTCCGGCAACGCCAGCTGGCACACAGTCAGTAAACTGCTGAAATCCAAACTGCTATCACGTAACGTAAACCTCCGTGTCTATAGAACCATAATCATGACGATTGTTCTATACGGATGCGAAACATGGGCTCTCACAAAACGGGAAGAAAACAAATTCCGTGTATTCGAGAATAAAGTTCTAAGGGGTATCTTTGGCTGCAAATATGACGAGGATGCAGGACAATGGAGGAAACTCCACAACCACAAATTGGAAGAGCTATACCGTAAGCCTACAATAGTGAGAGTAATCAGGTCGCGAAGCTTAAGATGGGCCGGACACGTGGCGCGAATGGGCAACGATAGGACCCTGCGTAGAATTCTTTACGGTAGACCAACGGGAAAGAGACCGACAGGACGGCCGCGATGGAGATAGTAGGGCAATGTTAGGTTGGACCTCGAGGAGATCGGATCGGATGGTCGAACGTGGAAGGAGAGTGCACAGGACAGGGAAGGATGGCGTAGTCGAATCGGTGAGGTCATGAACTTTCGGGTTCCTACAGGCCAATAAATAGAATAGAATAGATGTCAGTTTATATATATATATATATATATATATATATATATATATATATATATATATATATATATATATATATATATATATAGTAATAGATTATATAGCCATTTCACAGGGATATAGGTGAATTGAACTTTTTTGCCCATTATTCTATTGTGACGCATATGACAATCAGTACTAGAATATTTGAGAAAGTCCGAAACAAAGTACTAGAATATTGTAGAAAGTATTGGAAAACTGGAGACTAGGAACAGTAGAACATTCCAAGCTATAGAAGGGACGGAAACGAAACGCCGAATCAGAATGAGGAAACGGTATAAATACGGCACACAGATCATGGAGAGAAGTAATAAGTGAGAAAGTGAAGCAAGCGATAAGTAAAGAATATAAGTACGGAAGTGATAAGTCAAGAAATCGTTAGGTGTACGGTAAAAGTAACGGTTGTTATTAACGGACTAATAAAGTGTTAGATTAATTCAAAATCGATTTAACGGCTCTTATTTATTAAAAATAATTAATCCAGCGAACCCTAAGCTCGCTACAATTGGTGTCAGAAGTGGGATTAATTATTGGTGAAGTGAATAAGTCTATGAAAGTGTGTTGTGACGATGTCAGATCGACATTTGGAGGATCTTCGCGTTCCTGAGTTGAAGAAGGAACTTCAGGACCGGAATCTGGATAGCAGAGGACAGAAGCAAATTCTTTGACAGCGTATGCAAGCAGCAATGGAGGAAGAGGGTATTGATGTCGATACATATGTTTTTACTATTGGGCCAGACTGTCCGGATGGAGAAGAAACAGCGGGTCAAGATGGTGCCAATGTGACGGGGAAGAGTTCGCCACAGTTGGACATTTCGGAGATGTTCAGGGTGATGATTACAAAATTGGACGCGCAAGCTGCAGATGTTAATGCAAAGTTGGATGCCCAAAATTCAAAATTCGACGCCCAAAAATTCAAAATTCGACGCACAAGCTGCAGATCTTAATGCAAAATTGGATGCCCACACGCAGTGGATGAAATGTAATTTTCAACACTTTAAGGAAGAAATAATGCGAATCGAAAAGAGACTTGAGTGTGTTCTCTCGTCGCCTAGCAATCAACATGACTACAAAGATACAAGGATACAACCGCCAACCTTCGATGGAACGGGAGCCTTCTCCGTATTTATACGTCAATTTGACGCCGCGGCCAATCATAATAAGTGATCGGATGAGCAAGAGTCAACATCACTAATCGTGTCACTCCGCGGGGCGGCTGCAGAATTGCTACAAACCATACCAGCAGAGAACCAAACAGATTTCCATGCGGTAAGAGATGGCCTTGAAGCTAGGTATGGAGACAACCACATGCAGCACGTCTACCGCACGCAACTGCGGAGCAGAACGCAGAAACCTGGTCCTGGCAAACATGTCTTATTCAAATATGACTAAGGAATTTCTGAACGAGGTAGCAATGGATGCATTTATAAACGCACTTCAAGATCGGGACTTACAACAAGCCGTTCGTTTGGCGGGAAAGAAGACGACGAATGAAATACTGGCATTCGCATTGGCATATGAATCTGCTAAACTGGCTACCAGGAGAACATATAGAGTCTGAGAAACGTCCGTCCAACGGACAACCCTGTTACGGTGTTATTTTAACAATTTGAATATAGTTAATTAATATGTTTAATATTTTTCACTATATTTAAAGTATTTGAATTGTGCAAGGACTTACTTGGGATTTTATCTTGATTTTTCTTATGCTGGTTTTTGGCTGCTGTCAAGTTGCAGGGGGTGTTGAGTGGCTGCTCCCCTGTTCAGTTTCGGTTTGTTGATTGATATATTTAATTGTATGGAGTTTTGTCGTTGTGTGACCTCGTGCGTAGTTTAACGTTTAACGTTTTTTATTTTCGCCGTTGACGTTTTATTTTATTATTCGATGGCAACGCCGGTTTTTATTATTTTATCTGCCAAGTAGAATTTGCATAAAATAGTTTATGCAAATTAACTACTTGGCGATTTGTTCTCCGTTTAAAGGTAAAGAGGGGAACGCCAACGCCGGTTTTTATTATTTTCTCTGCCAAGTAGAATTTGCATAAAGTAGTTTATGCAAATTGACTACTTGGCGAGTTGTTCGATTAGTGGATATTGGGGGGACCAGGACTCTAGGTCGGTCCGTAACAACCCCAAGACCTGATATGAAGTGTTGGACATGCGGCGAAGTCGGTCATATCTCTGTTGACTGTAGGAAACGTCGACGAATGAATGAAATATCAATTGAGAATTGTTGTTCATGCGCTAATCACAAGAGCCATTAACGTGATCCAGACTTGGACAGCACCACGACCGAATGTAAATCCTTGCATCAACAGATAATTGTTCTTAAGACCAGCCGAGAAAAGGTCATTGACGAAAACAATCGCTTATGAACTGATCTAGCAGAGAGGCACGCTGAAATTTTGAGCCTAAAGCGTCGCCTTCAGGATTCGGAAGTAGAAATTGATCGTTTAAAACAAGAGGCGTACGACCGAAATGTACAAGTAGAAGTACTAGATGGGTGGACGAGTAATGCTATATGCGCAGCTCAACTTCAGGATGAAGATATGTCGCTAATCCTGGAACACAAAGAAAAGAACGAGCGACCAACTTGGAACAATATTTCCAACAAGAGTGGAAAATTAAAGCATATTGAACACAATGGAATTCCTTGCTGGTATAAGATGGAATTCTAAAGCGTAAATGGGAAGCCGGGGAGGGAAAATCCCATCGAATGCAGATTCTAGTCCCACCATCAAAAGTGAAGGATGTACTAGCAGAAAAACACGACGGGGCCTCCGGTGGACATCTGGGAGTTAATAAGACACTTTCCAAATTACGATCTCGATTCTACTGGCTTCACATGAGAGATGACGTCGAGTCTTGGTGTAAGAAGTGCACAACTTGCACTGCGGCCAAAGGACCAACAGCAAAACCAGGGAGCGCTATGAAGCAGTACAACGTGGGCGCCCCTTTCGAGCGAATTGCGATTGATATCTCAGGACCATTCCCAAAAACAAACGACAACAACAAATACATGTTGGTCATCATGGATTACTTCAGCAAGTGGGTGGAAGTCCTTCCAATTCCAAACCAAGAAGCAACAACCGTCATTGAGCAGCTTATCAATAATTGGATCAGCAGATATGGAGTTCCCTGTGAGCTGCATTCCGATCAAGGCCGAAATTTCGAATCGCAGATATTTCAAAGCATCTGTGCGGCACTGGGCGTAAGGAAATCCAGGACCACACCCTTACATCCGCAGTCAGACGGAATGGTCGAAAGGTTCAACCGAACAATGAAAGAGTACTTATCGAAGGTCGTTAGTGATCACCAACGAGATTGGGACAAATATGTACAAACCTTTCTCCTGAGTTATAGATCGGCTAATCACGATACGACAGGCCATTCTCCAGCAAGAATTATATTTGGACGAAAGATACGATTACCAGCCGATCTGCTATTCGGGATACCTCCAGACGCCATAGATAAGACTGAATACTACGTAGCCGAATGGAGAAATCGCCTCGATGAGATTCATCATTTGGTTCGAAAGCAAATCAAGGTATCAAGTGACAGGATGAAAACAAGGTACGACGTTCGAGCCAACGCATCTTGATTGAATGCAGGCGATAACGTGTGGCTTTATAACCCTCATCGGCAAAATGGAAGGTCTCCGAAGTTGCAGCGAAATTGGGAAGGACCGTATAAGATTCTCACAAGAATTAACGACGTTGTCTGTGGGATTCAGCGAAGACCGAACGCCAAGATGAAAGTGATGCATCGTGACCGACTGGCCAGTGAACTTAGTTCGAGACGAAATAATCTAGGCGGGGGTAGTGTGATGCATATGACAATCAGTACTAGAATATTCTAGAAAGTCCAAAACAAAGTACTAGAATATTCTAGAAAGTACTGGAAAACTGGAGACTATGAGCAGTAGAAAATTCGAGGCTATGGAACGGTCGGAAACGAAACACCGAATCAGAATGAGGAAACGGTATAAATACGTCACACGCAGATCAGAGAGAAGAAGTAAGCAGTAAGGAAGCGATAAGTACGGAACGATTAGTAAAGAAGCGAAGTATCAAAGAACGGTTGTTATTAACAGACTAATAAAGTGTTTGCAAAGAGAATCGATTTAACGGCTCTTATTTATTAAAATAATTAATCCAGCGAACCCTAAGCTCGCTACAATATATTTTATAACACTAATGAGACTAGACATTCATAAACCACTATTGTATATACTATACGACATGTTGAATGAAAGGAAATTCATCGTCAAAAGTGGCAATGTGATCTCCGATATTACTTACAAAATAAAAAACGTTCTGCAACAGGGAGCGGCGTTATCTCCGATCCTTTTTAATATTTACACTAGCGACTTGATAGGGTCTCTTGATCGGGCTATTGCTTATTCAGACGATCTGATAATATATAGAACAGCACCAACAATTGAAATCATTAACGTATTATTACGAGGGGATTTCAATGATGTTCAGCAATACTGCGAAAACTGGAAACCATCCTCTTTAGAATACTACCGGCTGAAGCTACCAGAAACACCGGGAAAAACTAGCGAAAGCTAGCTATTAAGGGACCACACCAACAAACACTGGAAACCAAAAATGTAGTCAAATACTTAGGCATCTGGCTGGATCAGTATCTATATTTTAACAAACATGCGGAGGCTGCGTTGACCAGGGCAAAGAAAGCTTATGCCATGACAAGAAGACTGTTTCATAGTAGTCAACTTGACAGCAGAGTTAAAGTTATATGCTACATGGCTCTCATCAGACCGATGATCATGTAGGGATGTCCAGTGTGGTTTAACGTGGCACCTAGCTTAATGGAAAAGATTCGGATTTTTGAGAGACAATGCCTCAGGGCGTGTCTTAAATTATATCGGATTCCTGAATCCGATCACAAAAAAATACTCTCCCATTTGAAGCATTGTACAGTGTGGCCAATATTAACAGAGTGGATAACTTTATGATCACCGAAAGATTTAATTTTTGGTGCATATTTTCCAAAGAATATGTATTATAAGGGGGTCCGTCGCAATGGCTTTATTCCACCACAAGCATGCCTCAATATTGACATGAACGGCCTCTTACAAAATGAATCCGCTATACCGTTGATTTATAACGTGCGTCGGTCGGGCATAGATAAACGAATATGTTATAATCGAGAGGTTGCGCACACAGATGAACAGCGCCTGCAGTTCAAAAGGGTAGTAGCACAGAAAGAGCGAAAAGACACGAGTAAGCAACACCAGAGATTTTGGTGGCTAAGTGGCAATTAAAAACATGTTTCCTTATAAAACTGGAAAAAAAGGGAAGCAATAATAATAATAATAATAATAAAAGCCCAACAAATAACGGAAAGATTACATAGATTTAGCATTTCGAAGATTTAGTTTAGATGTTAGGTTTAGGATAGAGTTAAGAAATAAAAGTTAGTTAGTTTAGTATTTAAGTTAGATATAAGATAAAAACAATAACAAAAACAACTTTTTTTTTCTTCATTTTCTTTGTATCTAATTAAGTTCTTTAAAATTCATGGAAACAAAACAATCATAATGTTGAAAGACATTAGAGAGACCGTAAGGGACCAGTAAGTTAGGAAATAAGATACCATAAGCTAGAGTTTAATCATTTTTGTCTAGCGTGTAAGTAAATTATAATAAGAGGAAGAAATAAAAAATGATGTAAAAAATGAAATGAAAAACAAGCAGGAGTTCTTAATGACCTTATCAACGTCTTTAGTGGCAAATATAAATAGGAAAGGCCCAGGTGGCTACCTTGAGCGACCCCAGAGGCGGCAAGGGAGGGATTGGATATCATGGACCTGAACCGAACGGAATAACGCCTATCCGCTCGCACTGTGCTCTGACATTTAAGGGTACTTTAAAACCCCATTTTGTGCGCGCGTTAGTGTAAAAAAATCCTTTAGATAGGCAGCAATCCAGGTTCGAAGCCGAGGGCGGATAATTTGAAGAGGATTAGATTGTGGAAGATTTTGTTGAATGCTATAGTAAGGTCGGTTGAGATCATGTCCACCTCCTTACCGCGTTCTAATGCTGAGAGTGTAAAGGAAGTGAACTCAACAAGGTTGGTTGTAGTTGATTGGCCATTGGAAAAACCATGTTGCCTTGGTGAAATAAAAGATTTGCAACGAAAACTAAGAGATTTGTATAGAATGCTTTCGAGAATCTTGGGTAAGTGGGACAGTTTGGCGATGGGGCCGCAATTCGTGACATCATTTTTGGAACCCTTCTTATGGATGGGGGTGGTGAAGGAGGTTTTCCAAATGTGGAAAAATACGCCCTGAGAGAGTGAGAGATTGAAGATCAGTGAGAGGGGAGCAGAGAGAATGGATGAGCATTTCTTGAGGAGGTTTGCTGGGATACTATCAGGGCCCGGTGTAACCTCGTCTTTGAGTTGCAGTAGCTTAGATTCAATTAAGGGTGGATCAAAGGATTGTGGAGAAGGAGTCCAAGGGAAAAGTTAGGTAGTTATTGTGGTGAACCACATGAAATGTGCGATTTTCGCTCAGTCGGAAATGAGAAGTTCTCGAGTGAACATCTGTGCCAGAACGACAAATTTCCTTTTTTTTATGAAGTAAAGGTGTACGTGTGCTTGACGTGTGAGATATTTAGGGTTCTTTACAAGTAGTTTTTTTTCTTCTAAGAATTGTTTACCATACTGTCGGCAATTCAATTCGAACACTCTTCCTTTATGAATTTAAAATGGGCCATAATGCGCCATTAGCAATGAAAAACATTAATGACGCATTTGAGAACGTAGCGGTAAGCGAACGCACTATACGACGTTGGTTTCAAAAGTTCCGCTCGGGAGATTTCAGCTTCGAAAATGAACCACGTCGGAAGCCGGAAACGTTAGTTGACGACGATGTTTTAAGAGCAACGGTGGATGCGGACTCAACGAAATCGGTGCGGGAGATTGTACAAAGCATGGGAGTATCCACAATAACAATAAGTCGACACCTTTCTTTCATAGGAAAGGTAAAGAAACTCGATAAGTGGATACCCCATGAACTGAACAAGTCCCAAAAACGACGGCGCCTGGAAGTCTGCACATCGCTTAGATCAAGAAACCAAACTGAACCGTTTTTGCACAGGATACTCACCGGGGTTCGATTCCCCGCCGGGGAGACTCTGGCGCAAGACTAATGACCTTGCCCGGAAAAAACAAGTCATTATGGAAATTTTAACAAGCCTCAGGAAATGCTAAATAAGGCCAAGACCGATTCCCGGTTGTAGTGCCGATGATGATGATGACTCACCTGTGACGATAAGTGGATTCTGTATGATAAGCGTAGAAGACCCGGGCAGTGGTTGGATTCATGTGAAAACCCAAAACACACTCCCAAGCCCGATCTTCACAAAAAAAAAAAAAAAAAAATGGTTATGGTGACAATTTGGTGGACATCGAAAGAACCAATCAACTTTTCATTTCTTCAACCAGGAGAAACGATAAACGCTATCAAATAGTGTGAGGAAATCGACTATTGTATGCCAAATTGGCTGAAAAGCAACCTGCGTTGGTCAATACCTTTTGCATGACTATACTAGATCCCATACCACACAAGTAACGGTGCAAAAACGATTGCAGTTGAGATTTGAAATTTTTCCGCATCCACCGGACTCTCCTGACATTTCCCTAACGGACTACCATATTTTCCGCAATCTGGATTCATTTTGCCGGCAGAAGGTCTTCCGGAACCGAGCAGAGGTCACAAAAGCCTTTGAAGATTTCATTGCCTCAAAAAGTCAGCACTTCTACGAAAAAGGAATATTTGACCTTGTATCACGTTGGAAGAATGGCATAAATGCCAACGGATCTTATTTTGATTGAATAATAATTTACTATAAAATCGGACATTTCATATGGTGCAAACCAATAGTCGAAGTATGATGGGTTAGGAACAAAGGAATCATTAGTGAACGACAGATTGAAGTGAGAGGCGAAGAGGTTCGCAATAGCAACTGGATCAGATGAGGTATGAGAGTTTAAGATAAGTGATATGGGGTAACCATCGGATTTACGTTTATGATTGACAAAATGGAAGAAGGTTTTGGGGTCATTTTTGAGATTGGTCTGAGTTTTGGTGAGGTAGTTGGGATAAAAGGCGTTGAAAAGATCTTCCTCCAATCGCAATTGAAATATATGCAGTCTTGTTCAACAACGCTCTGAACAGCGCACGCTATCCAGTATGTTGGAGAACGGCCATCATCCAACCGTTACCAAAAAAGGAAAAGGCAGAACAAACCCAAAAAATCTGCCATCGATCAGTTTGTTACCGAATATCAGTAAAGTATTCGAGAAGGCTCTAAACAAGGCTGTACTTAAATGGGTTGAGGACAACAACATTATTCCAAATAACCAGTTTGGTCTTAAAGCTGGTCATGAAACCGCACATGCCGCAGCTAAACTGGTTTCAGACATTCAGTAGAATAAAAGTCTAAAACAGTGCACAGGTGCCTGTTTGATTGACTTGGAGAGGGCGTTCGACACCGTACCTACAAGCTAATGAGACTAGGCATTCATAAACCGCTACTGTATATACTATACGACATGTTGAATGAAAGGAAATTCATCGTCAAAGGTGGCTCAGATGAGGTATGAGAGTATGAGAGTTTAAGATAAGTGATATGGGGTAACCATCGGATTTACGTTTATGATTGACAAACTAAAAAGATCCGTGAATTGGAGGTAACAGCCAAGAAAGGTGGAGTAGTCGGGTATAGTTGGATTCCGAAAGAAGGTCACCAATAACTTATTCCTTTTGTTATACAGGGAACGAAGCTTGTGGTTGTGCCATGGAGGGGAGGAGTTGATGTTCTTTGTCTAGAGTGGGGAACGAACAGGGAAATAGAGTAAAGGATTTCAGTATACAAGTGGGTGATGGCATCTTCAACGGATAGATGATCGTAGTTGAACGTAGGGCTAGGTAGTCGTTGATGAGATGAAAGTTACCTGTATGGATAGATGTACTGTAACAAAAAACGATCGTACCATTAACTTTCGTCACACTACCCATACGAACTTCCTTGATTACACGTCGTTGAGTGTTAACCTGCTCTTCATCCACAGAAGGTGATGCTGTGTGTACTCATGTAGCAAGGATTATACTGGACGTGATTTCTTCACTAGACTGGGAACTTTTACCCCACCCTTCATATTCACCAGATATTGCTCTGTCGGATTACCATATCTTTTTGGCCATGGACAATTATACAGGCGATCGGGAATTTAAAACTCGAGAAAACGCGGTAGCACAGGTTTTAGAGTCTCGGGAAAAGGATTTATTCAAAAATTGCCTCTACAAACTTGTAAATTGATAGGAGTTGTAGTTGTAGAAGCATTGAATCATCATCATCATCATAATCGGCACTACAATCGGGATCCGGTTTGGCCTTATTTAGCAAGTCTCTCCACCGGTCCCGATTTCGAGCCGATGTCATCCAGTTTGGCACTCCCAGGCTCTGGGCGCCCTGAACTACGCCATCCCTCTATCGCAGACAAGGTCTGCCGCGCTGTCTCCTTCCATACATCCTGCCACAAAGGTCTTTCCGGACAGACTCCTCTTCGCTCATTCGAGTTAGGTGTCCCGCCCAGCGGAGTCTACCGAGCTTGATTTTTCTTACAACATTAGCTTCAAGGTAGATCGCATACAACTCATGGTTGCAGCGTCTCCGGAATCGTCCTCCCTCACATACGGGGCCAACAATTCTTCTTAAGAACTTCCTCTCGAACGCGGCTAAGAGTTCAGAGTGTCCTTTATTGAGCACCCAGGTCTGGGATCCACACATGAGTACTGGTAAGACCATGGTCTTGTACAGTAGCAGCTTGGATGTTCTAGATAAATTTCGGGATATAAAGAACCTTGATAGACCATAGTAAGCTTTGTTGGATTTGATCAGCCGTTCGTCTATTTCTTCATCCAGAAGCATTGAATGGCAGCTACAAACTTGTAAATTGATAGGAGTTGTAGTTGTAGAAGTGGATGGTGGATATTTCGCAGAATAAACATTGTACACGGTGGCGCAAAATTAATCACCCTATCGGAAGATGTTATAATTTTTTCAAATGGCGTCGTACGTCAATCATATTTAACATTTGTGAACTAGACAGCTGCAGAAGACAAACAGGCAAGCAATGGGGGGTGTGTGAATTACTGTCAAGCCATCCTTAATCTCAACAAGGAAGAGGACGATTTTGTGTCGAAAATTATCATGAGCTACGAGGCACATTTCCACTTAAACTATTAGGTCAATAAGCAAAATCTTCATTTCTGGGGCACTGAAAATCCGCGTGTGATGCACGAAGAGCCATCACGTCCACTTAAAGCCACTGTGTGGTGCGGCGTTCACGCGGGAGGAGAGGTTGGGCCGTATTTTTTTGAGGACGCCATAGGCAATCCGGCCACTGTTACTGGCGAACGCTACAGGGCCATGATAAGCGACTTCTTACTGCCGGAATTGGATGAGCGGGGCTTGGTGAACATGTGGTTTCAACAAGACGGCGCAACCGCATACACAGCACGAGCCACAATGGATATTGTGAAAGAAGCGTTTCCGGGTCGCGTAATCTCCCGTTTTGACGATTTGGCATGGCCAGCCAGATCGCCCGATTTAACCACCCCAGACTTCTTTCTTTGGGGCTACTTGAAGTCGCGGGTTTATGCCAACAAGCCTCAGATAATCGCAGCCCTTAAGGAGAATATTCGACAGGAATGCGAACAGTTAGCCCCGGTAATCTTGCGGAAAGTCATGCAAAAATGCGATAAAACGGGTACAAATGTGTATCAACTCTGGTGGCAGCCACTTAACGGATATTATCTTTTCTACTTAACAGAAAAAATTTAAAAAATCCAAAAAAAGATTTCCATCACTAGAAAAATCATTTTTTTTTTATTTAGTAAAAACGTAATTCAAAAACGAAATTGGATGATTAATTTTGCGCCACCCTATATAAACGCATTTTTTTTGTACTTTTGTTTTCTTTGGTGATACCGCACGAACTTCCTTGGTTACACTATACAATTTGAGGGCGGAACTCTTGGACTTTAAAAGTTCCCAGTCAGTGAAATTTCGAGATTTGGTGATGTCAATTGGCCACCATGATCATACGATTTGATTTACGTAAAAGATCATATTCATGGTTATATAGGGTTCTCCAATAGGGACTTGACAACTTTTTTTCGGTAGTAAATTTTTATAATTTGCCGATGTTTTTCGTTAGTGTACTTAACCATGATGAAAATGTTGAGTTTGCTGAATAAATTGACAGTGACAGTTCGATGATTAGTGAAATGGTGCGTTCACGATTTAAATTGAAAGTTGTCAAGTCCCAATTGGAAAACCCGATAGATGGTTTATGGTGCTCAATGATTTTTTCCATTCGTTCACCACTCATCGCTTGTTTGTAATTTGTTTTTGTGTGCAAAACAAACTTTACTTTGTCGCAGCCACTATATTCGCCGGTTTTATCCCCCCGTAACTTCTTTCTATTCCAGAGCTACTAGAACCATGAAAGGACAACATTTTGCCACTATTAATGAAATAACAACAAAATCGCCGAAGGATACTATGAAATGACTACTACGAGGGTGGTCTGGTTTCCGACATTAACGTGAAGATAGCATCACTCCTCAAAAAACGCTAGTGAATGCAGTTGTGCATCTTTTGGCAGTTACTCTACTAAAATTTCAGCCGTTTGGAAGCGTAGTTTTTATTTGACAGTCGTTTGAATGAGTCGCAAATCAAAGATGAGTTGGACTCTGTGTATGGGAACTCTGCACCATCATTTACCACGGTGAAATTTTGGGCAGCTGAATTTAAACGTGACCGTGAGAGCTTGGGAGACGATGAACGCTCGGGACGTCTAAAAACTGCAACAACTGACGATAACATCGCTAAAGTTCACCAAATGGTGCTAGACGACCGCCGGATTAAAGTGAGAGAGATAGAAAAGGCTATGAAAATGTCCAAAGAACGTGTTTGTCACATATTAAATCAAGAATTAGGTATGATAAAGCTGTCTGCGCGTGTTAAGTGTATCAATGACGACATAGATAAAAATGTTGTACATGTCATTGATGTATTTAAACCAAAAAACGTCAATCGATTCTGAACCCGTATAACCCCCAGAGCGATAATGCAATTAATTGCTCCACATTTCGTTACAATCGGTAAAGCACAAAAAATATGTAATTGCACACAAAATTTATTAGGTCAATTTGCAATTGCGGATGTTGAACTGTGGCGCAAACCGATGGAGGTATATCGGGTGACGTCGCATTTCAACGGAATTGCAAATCGGAAATTGCATTATCGTCATCGGGAGGTGTTGACCCCGAGATAACGAGAAGGGGTACAAACAGAATAGGAGGCAGTCTGGTTGTAAGTCGTTAGTGGAGTGAATGGACCCAGAGAGTCCGAAAGTAGAATCGTTCGTTTATGGTTTTCGGAGAGTGGATAGCGGAGTTTGAAAGTTAGTGCGGTTCAGGATAAATTAACATCCTAAAGAAAAGTCGTAAAATATCCTAAAGAAAAGTCGTAAAATAATATAAATAATGTAAAACAAAGAGTAAATAAAGCGTAATATACAAAAGAGTGAATGGTAATACAGTTATGTGAGTTAATTGATACATTAGAACTTAATTGAAACCAGAAAAGAATTGTAAAATAAAGCGTGACGCAAATAGTTAAGTTTAATTAAAGTATACAAGGAGAATACGAACGCTGTAAGGTAATTAAGTTAGATAAGAACAATTGTAAAACTAAAAACTCTCTTAATGGAATGGAAGAGACAATAAAAATAAAAGAAAATGGAAGAAAACAAAAGAAAGACTCCGTGTTTTAACTTCTCAATGATTGGTGTAAAAAGGCTTTGGCCGTCGTTCCTTTGTGTCGTGATTTTTGAGACGGATATCTAAAAACCGTAACTTGTGTTGGGTGTCGCGTTTGCTCGCGCTAGACGTCTTCGAATGAATATTGCCAACGCTCTGTTGGCGCAGTTTTGGCGCCGATTAATTACTGTCGATGGACCTTAGATACATTATTATACGCCCGAAACAAAAATACAATCAAAACAGTGGACTGTAAAGGGAAAATCGGCTCCAAAGGAAGCAAAAACTGTTCTTTCGGCTGGGAAAGTGATGGCGACTGTTTTTTGGGATAGTCATGGAGTTATCTTAATCGACTTTCTTCAAAAAGGAAAAACCATTACAGGAGCATACTACGCATCATTACTTCACCAACCGAGGGCAGAAATTGCGGAAAAACAGCCACATTTGCAGAAAAAGAAAATCCTGTTTCACCAAGACAGCGCAACGTCTCACACCTGAGCGGTTGCCATGGCGAAAATCCACGAGTTACCGTTTGAACTGCTTGACCATCAGCCTTACTCACCAGATCTAGCCCTAAGCGACTTCTTTTTGTTCCCTAATCTAAAAATTGCTCCCGGAGGACAGAGATTTTCGTCAAATGACGAGGCAATCTCCTTCGTGTGCAGTTATTTTCCAGAGAAAAACCCCGAGTACTATTTGGACGGGTTAAAGGTGGGAGCATCGCTGGGAGAAGTGTGTAGAGTTACAAGGAGACTATGTAGAAAAATAAAAATAAATTTTAAGAAAAGATGTGTTGTATATTTGTTAGGTCGGAAACCTTTCAGGCCGCCCTCGTTAAAGTGCTTCCAAGATAGGCAGAAACTCGGGCGCGTGTGTATTATATTTCAAAGGGATTACTTTAAGGGGAACAACATTGATTCGTTTTTTTTTAAATAATTAATTAATTCTTGAAGAAAGAGCAAAGTTCTTGTTATTCCTGGAGCACACGTCTTATATATCTGTGGAACTCTATATTAATTAAGAGCTCGACTCATTCAGGTATTAAACCGTAACTTTTCGAAACATAAATTAAAAATATTTATAATTATGTATTACACTTTCTTATTATTAAATTTTAGTAATATGAATTAAGAATAAATTCGAATATTCGAAATATAAGGTTTTCCAATAGTGACTTGACAACTTTTTTTCGGTAGTAAATTTTTATAATTTGCAGACGTTGTTCGTTCGTGTACTTAACCATGATGAAAATGTTGAGTTTACTGAATAAATTGACAGTGACAGTTTGATGATTAGTGAAATGGTGCGTTCACAAATTAAACTCAAAGTTGTCAAGACCTTATTGTATAACGCAATTGTATAACCCTAGGGTTTTCCAATAGGGACTTGACAACTTTTTTTCGGTAGTAAATTTTTATAATTTGTAGCCGTTGTTCGTTCGTGCACTTAATGATGATGAAAATGTTGAGTTTACTGAATAAATTGACAGTGACAGTTTGATGATTACTGAAATGGTGCGTTCACAAATTAAACTCAAAGTTGTCAAGACCCTATTGTATAACGCAATTGTATAACCCTAGGGTTTTCCAATAGGGACTTGACAACTTTTTTTCGGTAGTAAATTTTTATAATTTGTAGCCGTTGTTCGTTCGTGCACTTAATGATGATGAAAATGTTGAGTTTACTGAATAAATTGACAGTGACAGTTTGATGATTACTGAAAGGGTGCGTTCACAAATTAAATTCAAAGTTGCCAAGTCGCTATTGGAAAACCCAATATAAATAATATATTAAAAGAGTTTAAAATCAAATACGTACTTTTCCATGTGTTCATAATTATGGTGAACGAATTGTTCCCCCGAAAACGCATCAGCTCTTTCAACTATAACCTTCCGGAAGGAATCTGTAAGTGTATTTCCGGTTCCATTGTTAATTTTAATAACACTGTTTTCATCAGTAGCACATTGCTTAAATTTGGTTTTTACTTTTTAATTAAGTGATAACACCGTAACCCGGTCCAAATTCCAAAGCCCCAAAACAAAATTCTTAGTAACCAAGCAAAAGTTTGAAAAACATTGCATCCTTTAAATAGTTTAGTTTTACATTTAATTTTGTTTTGTTTGTGTTTAACACATTTATTTGCTCAACAAGTCGCATTTTAGAAGGTACATTTATTTTACTTATAATAACATACAGTTCTTTGGTTTTTTTATTTTTAACTAAGATAGTTTATAATGGCGTTTTCCGATTGCGTATATGTATATATATAGTTTTTACTTGTATGTACATCCATAAATACAATGAAAGATAAATAAATGAACAAAATGAAATAATGCTTCGTATGTTAAAAAATAAGATGAAATATTTATGTATATAAACGTTAATTGTTGTCGTGGTTTTTGCTTTTTTTAAGTCAATTAAATAAAAAAGGAAATATAAACACCCATCCTTGTCACCATTACCTTTAATGTACATAAAAATATTGTTAAATTTAAAATGAATTCCATGAAACAGGCTATTAGGCAAAATGAGGAAAGAAGTGTTTCAATTGCTTCTGAGATATATAGAATTGTGTCAGCAAGCTAAATGTCTGCGAGTGTGATATGATTACATTATTGGTAAGGAAATAAAATAAAACAAAACACCGTATCCCATAAAGTGCGTCGTAGTTATTTAATGTTTAAAGTAGTATAAGCTATAAAATTTGTTGATACCGTCATTAATTTCTTCTGCTGGTTTTAAATTAAAATCTAACCGTACTGGGGTGTCTTTGTTTGTCACGGTTATCTGCTGCACAGGGCTTGGTTCATATCTACAATGGAACGGAAATAGGTTGGTGGGAAACAAGTTTATTGCATGCAAGTATTAATATAAATAACACATTTATACAAAAACTTACCCAAAAGCAATTGCTTGAATGTTGTACGTCCCTGGTGTCAAAAGTCGCCAATATTCTCCTCGTTTTGTTGTTCGAATGGGTTTATGTTCAACTTCTTGTACAACAATATTAGCATCACTAATGGGATAACCGTTCACATCTTTTATCAAACCCTTCACACCCATATGTGCCATTTTTAGTAAGCTAACGAGACTGCGTTTATTTTTGTACCATTCACTGGGCAAAGTACTTGCAGGAGGGTATTTGCAACAAGATAACTCAATGGTTAATTCAAAACAGTTGGTAAAGGCATAGTTGAAGTCCTGCATGCCACCGTTCAGTTCATACCAAAAAGCTCCATTGGTGACGCCCTTCGAAAAAGACTCATTACATGCTTTTCCTGTTCTCATAACTGGGTGGTTTTCTGAATATGTTTGAGCCAAAGCTTTAAACACTTGATCATCTGGAGTTAAGCTTTCCTCGCAACACTCATTATGCTTTCTAGAAGAAGATCAACCACATAAATTAGAAACTCATTCTATGAACAACTATTCCTATCCTATACTTACATCGAATTATCATATGGATAACTGGCGACTACCGCCCCACCATGGAAATTTGCTGACAAGACAAAGGGATTATTAACAATCCATTCAATAACTGCTGCAGTTTCCGGTTGTCTAGCTTGAGATCTCAATTGAGTGATCTGTTCATCATCAAGACGGTCGGGAAAATCGCGATTTAAATCGACTCCAGCTGCATTATGGCGACCTACATAATTCCGCAACGATTCACAATTTCCTTCCTGAAAATAGTGGCATATATTTCAAATGCTCCTTATTATATTCATGAATAATAGAAAGTTGTAACATTTTGATATTATCGAATGTAGCAAATAATAGAAACATCTATATCAACATTAATTGAATAAGCAAATTTATATATTAAAGGTGACCTACTTCTATCATATAGCGGTGAGTGTGAGTGAGGTACAGAACCGTAGGTACATCGTAACCACATTTCTCCTTCATTTCATTAACACACTTTAATTTCAAAAACAAATAAGTGTGTAATCTTCTTAGAATACGAAAAAACGTTTTTTAGTTAGGTGCTAATCATTTTTGTTCAGACATTTGTGACGTGGAATCAATATAAACTTTAAAAACAAATTTAAGTGGTTATATTTCATGGAACATTACTATATTATTGTACATTTCTTGGAACGTTACTATATTATATTATATGTTTTTGCTTTTCAGTTTTAGTAAATGCGCTTAAATTCAAATTTCCATCAAGAAAGGGAAAAAGAATTATTGAGTGTTCGAGTTTTGCTTTGATAAAATTTATAATTGGTATGTTGGATTTTACCATTCCATATCCTGTGTTAGAGATGCGACTATATTTCAAATCTAAACTGGTGAAAACCGAGAGATGGTGCAACTGCCAAGATGTTCACTTATAGCTGGTGAACGCTGTGTAGTGATCCTAAATCACTACTCCCATCCAAATCCCCAATATTTCCTATAATCCAAATCCAAATTCCATATTGAATCATATGAGCGATAAATTAAACCAAAAGTTAATTTGTCACACATTGATTCAATTTCACATTAACTCATACCCCAATCCAATTGAATCATATGCACGATAAATTTAAACCAAAGTCCATTTGTCGTGCATTGATCCAATTCCCAATAATCCTGACATCATGAAATGCTTAACTCAAAATGCATTTCATGATTTCCCTTCCAGGAATTTATTCAAATAAATTCCTAGTCATTTCCCAGAACCCTATTCCAACTGAAGCACACAAAACCTTGTGTGTGTTTCTTGGACTTTTTAACAATAAAAAGTTTGACAAATCCCAACGACAAAAAGAATAAAAGGGCGGTACATTTCAATTTCATGATGAGTAAGATTCCAGAGGCCGAACCCCTGGTCGCGCAATCAGTTGAGTTCTAGAAGGCCGAACCTATGGTCTAATGTTCAGTCACGCTAAATGCTAAATTCAATGTATCAAACTAAAAGAAACTTAATCGATAAAGTTTAAAACGGAGGAAGTTAGAGTCGCCAATACAATCGATAAAGGTAAAAAAAAAGACAGTCTAACTTCAAGCTAAAGCCGGATCTTTTCAATTCCACGGAATATTCTATCGGCGGGAAGCTCGTGCTCCCCGTACGCGGATGTATCTAGTCGAAACATCTTCTACAAAGTAAAGAGATCTGAGCGGCACCCAGTGACCAGGGGAAAATAATGTACTCACACCCGGAGTGCCCATTGGTGCCATAACAGGAGACTCCGCTTTCCCTGCCAAGGAGCTTACGAAGACCGAGCCCCACGGCCGGAAGCCCCCACGCCCGACCGAAGGAAGTTACGAGGACACACCTTTCACGCCGTCCACTCCAACCGATAAACGGCCCCCAGTAGATCACCCCAAAGGAGATGACCCAACAACACACACAAAAGGAGGTAAGCTAAAGCTCTTAATTCAAAACATAGCACCTCAACAGCTGAGAGAAATACAACAGACGAGATGTCCACTTATAGTTGTTGAACGCTGAGAGAAATGCAATTGCCGAGATGGTCAAATCCACAACATTGAACATGAAAGGAAACCACAGCTTTCACGTCGGAGTAAAGGGAATTAGCAATAGTACATTCTGTACTAAACTATATTATATAAGATGTGGTAAACACCCGACATCATACTACCAAACAATATAAATCTCATAAGGCGATGATATCTTAAATATTGGATGATTGAAGTTTGTGTTGAATATAAAATTAAGGATACCACCCCGATTTCATACAGAAGAATGACTACATTTGCTTATGTGAGTATTCGAAATTGACTTTTAATATGAATTGCTTAGTATTTCATTCATGTCGAAAAGTGCGCGCAATGTTTTGTGGATGTAAAGTGCCATTAGCATCTCTACTTGTGCAAAATATGCAGCAAGACTATGGAAAGGGGATGCGAGAAATCCTCCAGTTTTGTTTCGTATCTAGATGTGTCGTGTTTGATGCTGCTGACTAGACATGATATTTGCATTTGATATTCAGAAACATATACTTTAAACATAAAAAGGTATAAAATTAAGGGGGTATTCTGGTGTAGAGGGCCAAATTTGAATGCTTTTTTTAGAATTGTGTTAAAAAACAAACGAAAAATATTTTTATTATCTGATTTTTGCCCAATATGTATTTATATCTATTCTATTTATTGGCCTGTAGGAACTCGAAAGTTCATGACCTTGTGGCGGTTCCGCCAAACCCCACTATCTACTTACCCGAAGAACCCCCATAACTACAACCCAGCCATCATAAGTTTCTGCTAATGCAATCACATTAGCACCTGTAAACGCTTCACGCTCCTGGAAGAGAATTCTTACCTTCATTCATTTATTCGAATTCAAAATTCTCTATAAGCGTGCTGTTCCAAACATCATAAATACAAAACCTATTCGGCACCTTCGGTTGCCAGGCAAATTCCAGCCTCCCCATATTTGCACTTCAATCACCAGCATACCTGGAACATTTCCCTTCTCAAGGGCAATTAATGCTTTCAACGCATGATCTAGGAATTCCTATAAAGAATTTCTCCCACAAGGGCATACATGCATGCATCAATGCATTTCTGCATTAGCAACCAAGAACCGAATGACCGTTTAGTGTAAATACACACACTAGAATCCGACCCTTGAGTTGCCTTAGATGCCATATACAATTAGCATAGAAGTTATACAAACCGTCATTGTGTAACCATCTAAATTGCTTCGCAACAACATAAACATATGCGAATATAATGAAGTTCATGAAGGCCACGTCCGAACTTAGCGAACTCGGAAATAGCGTGAACAAAGTCCGAAAGACGGCAAAAGGAGAATTGCTGCTAGAACTGAAACGCCGACCAGAGGCGGCCACTATCACCCTAAAAGCAAAAGTACAAGGAGTATTAAAGAAACATTGTAGTGTGAATGTAGTGCTCCAAGCAGCCCTACCATTTTCATCCCACATACATTTCTACCCACCTACTATATCATCCATATCCCCAAACCAAAAATCCAATGTTCAAATATCAAATCCTTCCTAAAAACTAAACATCGCAATGCATATATTCATATGCAAACATCATCATCATCGGCACTACAACCGGGATCCGGTCTTGGCCTTATTTAGCAAGTCCTGAGGCTTGTTAAATTTTCCATAATGATTTGTTTTTTCCGGGCAAGGTCATTAGTCTTGCGCCAGAGGCTCCCCGACGGGGAATCGAACCCCGGTCTCCCGTGTGACAGGCGGGTATAACCACTATACTATCGAGGAGCCTATATGCAAACAAACCCATATTAAAAGATATTCATTTCGTTCCCATACACACAATTCTAAAATCCTTATCTCCATGTGGATTGTAGCCAGATGTGTACATTCTAAAAATAGATATCCCATACCTTTTCTCCAGTTTCTCACATACAAATCTCAATGAAGATTTGTATAAAAGGGCGATGAATTTCAGATTCGAAGATCAGCCCCAAAAAGTTGTCGAACCCCGCGATAACTCCATATTATCTAAAAATCGTACCTCCGCAGGAGCCTTCCCCACCGAGACCAACTCCGGTAATTAACCCAAACCAAAGGCCGCTTGTGTTCCCAACACTGTCCAGCCAGAGGTTGGGGTCCGCCCACCTGTTTCTAAGTAGAAGCAGCAACCCGGGTTCTTTGCACGAGACCTTAATTTAAAAACTTTCGTCGGTGACAGGAACCCACTAGGGATTTCCATTTTCAAGGCAAAGACCTTAAGCCCATCCCTAAACAAAATCATAACCTACGATAGGGAAACCTACCGCAAGGTTAACGACAACCTCAAGGCCAAGGAGGTGAATTATTACACATTCACACCGGCCGACGAAAAGTCGAGGACCATCCTTTTAAACCAGTCGCTTCTTGTTGGGAAAAGAACGACATCGTAATTGCCATCGAGGCAACATTTCCTAACGTCAACTTCACGGACGTCAACAAATTCTCTCCCCCACAACGGTATGTGAAAATCAGACCGGAAAAATACTGCAAGGTGAACATATGGGAGGTTCACCTTGCCCCAGAGCCCGACATAGATTCCATGATACGGACAAAGTCGCTTCCAATCTTGCATAAGCAAGTTGTCTTCGAGGTATTTCATAACAGTGAAATGCCTCAATGCAGACGTTGCCAACGTTTCGGGCATGTCTCCCGAAACTGCAACATGAGTCGTCGTTGTGTTCGTTGCGGAAAATCCCACGATATTGGCAAGTGCGAACTACCGCTAGCAAAATACGATCCCGCGACAAATGTGCAGGATGAAATAACACTGCCAACTTGCTGCAACTGCGGCAACAAAGGACATCTGGCTAGTTACAGGAATTGACCTAAATATAAAGAAATTATTCAAGGATCCAAGGAGACTCGAGCTAAGCAAACAGCCAAGTCAGACTTCGGAAAACAGGCCACACAACACTTCATCCAAAATGGATTTACATTTGCCGACATGCTTAAAGGACAACAAACAAAGAATATAAAAACTCTCCCAACTCCTCCCTCTCAAAAACATATTCAAGTCTCTAAGCGAGCCCCGGTAAAGGTCAACACGACGCCACAAATTCAAGCAGCGGTGCAAAAGCCTCCGAGGGGGCAATCTTTAATGCTCGAGAAACTACTTAGTTTCTCCCGCTTGATTGAAGATATTCGACCCCGATATGAAAAGCTAACAACCGAGACTGGGAGGGAGGCACTGCTTTTCACTGCATATGCAAGACATACCCTCCACAATGGATTCCAAAATTAAAGTTATCCCTATAAATGTCAACTCCCTTGTTACGCTTTCCAAGCGTATGATAGTCTCTGACTTCATAAAGGATAACCGGGGGAACGTGGTACTTGTAACCGAAACTAGGTTGCACCCATGTCACCGTCCCGTATTCCCAAACTTCTCCATGATTCGAAGAGATCGAACCCTGACTGGCGGTCCCGCCATCAACGGAGGTGGCACTTGTATACTGGTTAATAGCGGACTTCGCCATGAAGCTATTGACCTCCCACACTTTGAGTCCATAGAGGTGTCTGGGGTTGAACTGCGTCTGGCTAATAATGGTAGAGTGAATATATACTCCGTATACCACTCGCATAAAACCAATAATGGCCCCATTAATCCCGAAGATATCGGCAAACTAATAAGGTCCTCGGAGCATACACCCTTCATAATAGGCGGCGATTACTCCAGACATCCCCACTGGAACAGCTCTGTCTTTTGCCCAAATGGCACAAAACTGTACCAATGGTACACCGACAACACGTATGCCCTCAACTTCGAAATAGTCGCACCTACGGTTGGCACTCGAGGTGACTCAATTCTGGACATATTTTCTATGTCCAAAGACTTACTTCCCCAAATCACTTCTTCTCACGTTTCAGTGGGTGTATCTGACCACAACGCTGTGACCACATTCATCCGCGGCTATCGAGCAACCCGGGCTCATATCAGATACATACCCGATTATGGGCGGACAAATTGGGACAACTTCAATATTACATTGAACGATAAACTCCACCAACTCTCTCTTACCACTGATAGGAACCTAACGACGGTTGAGATAAACAGCGCTGCAAACCGACTTCACGAGATTATAGTTGAAACATCGGAGACCCATCGCCCGAAGTACAAACTCGAAAAGACCTATCAGATTCGCCATGACGACTTCACTCTTCATCTCATTCGGGAGCGCAAAAAGCTCTGCAGAATGAGATATCGTCACCGCTTCACACAAAGGGAGCCATTATTGTGATCCATTATTCACAATATTGGTACATTGATAAAACAAGTTGGAAGACAAACTGAAGGGTATTCAGATGGACCGGAACATTTATAAAAATGTTAAAAAGATATGTGGCACTTCTCGTATCACTGGTCCAATCATGAACAACGGTCTTGTTGTCAATAATGATGCCAATAAAGCAAACATCATCGGAGAGACCTTCGAAAATAATCACAAGCTCACCCTCGAGGATGGCGACCCGGATACTACTGCAATAATTAGTTCAGAGGCTCACAATAGATTAGACAACTTTAACGAGCCAATAATTGTCTTTAACTCAGCTGACAGCGCATACTTCGACGACACACGTGATAATAGTCACGGCTCCGTCACACCAAATACCCTACAGAACCTAGTTAAATCTCGAAACCCCAAGAAATCACCCGGTATCGACAACATGTCATACCACTCGTTGCAAAGGCTTTCTGCTTTATTCTTTATAAAGCTCTCAATTCTGCTCAACCATACCTACAACATGGGGTACTTTCCCCAAACTTGGAACCATGCTATTGTTTGTCCAATAGCAAAAGTTGGGAAACCAGCGTTTCACCCCTCAAGCTTTAGTCCTATTTCGCTGCTCACTTGCATCAGCAAAATATATGAAAAATTCATATACGAGAAGGTAAATAACTTTATCAGTGCCAGGAATCTTATTTGATTTGAGCGCCCAGCACCACTATGGTTCTCAACATATTTAAAAATCACGTCTGTGTGCGCCTCTTTAATAAGGAACCCACCATTGCGGTGAGCCTGGACATTGAAAAGGCTTTTGATACGACATGGATCGTAGGTCTCATTTTTAAATTACTGAATACTGGCCTCAGTAGAACCTTGTATAGTATCATCTACCAGTTCGTTCGAAACAGAACCTTCCAAGTTCGAGTGAATGGAAACCTTTCAATGCCGCTGCAGGCGTACCACAGGTCTCTATTCTAGGCCCCATCTTATTTAATATTTACACCTGAGATATTCCTCGGCCTGTGGACGGGAGAGTAAACCAGATATGCTATGCGGATGAGGTCCTAGTATACACCTCATCCAAAAGTTCTAAACTCGCAACAAATCGACTCAACCGTATCTAGACGAACTGTATCAGTATTACAGTCGATGGAAAATCCGACTTAACCCACCCAAAGCAGTAGCTATCATTCTGAGTAGTAAACACTCCCAACCTACTTCTCGATATTTACAGAATATTCGGATACAAATAAAAGGTACTACGATTAGACCACAGGTCGGGATGAAATATGTTGGGATCATCTATACCCCAAAAATGAATTTCATCAAACATGTGACCCACATTATTCAAAGGGGCCTCGGTCTGTCTAAGCAACTACCCAACAATTTGAAGTGCAGCAATTAAGTTGACACCAAAGTTGAGCTTTGCTAATCCGATCTGGAATATCGTACGCCTGGTCCTCCATATCTTCGGCTCAAATGGAAAGACTTCGAGTTTTCGAAAGAAACCTCCTCAGAAGATGTATCAACCACTCTAGAAGGCCTGACGGTCGCCATTACCCAAACTCTCACCTATACGAAGGCGCCTCCATTACCCCTATCGACGAGTACTCGCTACAGTTAGCATACAAGTACCTTGAAAGCATTCAGAACAGCGAGAACCTACTTGTACGGGAGTCTTGCGTTCTTGACCCCTCTCTCTCTCGATCTCTTCGGATCAAACCCCCACAATTTCTTCTTCAGTACAAAACAGAAGACAGCACCCTTCCCAAAAACATTCCCCTCTATAATAAAGGATTCATGAACCCTTCCCTAAGGGTATACTGCCAACACACACATAAACACCCCCCCCCCCCCCCCCCCCCCCCCCCCCCGCCGCCAGGCACCCCCACGCACAGTACAAGACGGCACATACACACACACCGACCAAAGCGCAGATCATCAGACGCCAAAGACGCGATCTCCGTTTACTACCGCACTCACGACGTACCAGTCTTGTACGATTTCTTTCCCACCATCCCTCCATCCAAGTAGTTAGAGAACACGTGAACTAACCCTGTGCCCACTATCCTTAAGTACCCCGCCCCCCTTTTTTCTTTTTCAGATATCTCGAGACCGAGCTCAACATCCTCACGGATGTGGGTGATTCTGGTTTTCGCAAGATGACCAGAAGCCAGAGACAAGGTGAAGGACACATCTGTCCTTGTCTCGCCAAAGTCGGCCTCTCGCCACCCTTTTTTTTTTGTTTTTTGTTACTCTTAAAAAATATTTCTGAGGACCCGGAGATGGCGCTTCGTTGATGTTCACAACATTTGTGTTTGTCGTATAGGATCGCTTAACAGTTCAACAAACTGCAGTCAGCACAGAAACTAGGTCCCAAAGAGCGTAGACAGCGAAGAATATAGGAAGAATGAGCATTTGAGGAAAAGGAAATCAATGTTGACTTTTCCAAAAAAATCTTCTTTCCTGTCGAGGCACATTTTCATATATATATATATATATATATATATATATATATATATATATATATATATATATATATATATATATATATATATATATATATATATATTACTGCGTTAGTAAGCAGCATTGCTACACTTTGGACGAACAAAAACACAACACGATTCGAAAGATTACGTGGCTGTTCCCAGTAACGTGATTTCTTCTTAGAATATTATTAAAATCGAATCTTAACAATTCACCTTCAATTCCCACGTGAGTAATTAGTGATTTATAACCCAGCTTTCACTATAGCCACGGTACTACCCTATCAAAAGCTTTTCGTGACGATTTCCTAAGACAAAACCGACGATTCAGTATTGTTTGCAGAAAAAAAAATTAATTCTTTAGTTAGACAATTGTTACGAGATGTACATAATCAGAGTGCAAAATCTCCTTCACTTGCCATTTGTGATTCATCTTTCAACTACACTGGCTATCTAAGTGAATAAGTAAACCTTGATGAATATTTAACTGAAAAATTACTCACACTAGATATTTAGCAAAGGTTGTTCGCACGGCAAATGTTTCTTTTTCTTTTCAGTTGTTTTTTGTATCATTGCACATCAACAAACAAATTTCATTTGGTCCCCAATTGAAGTAGTCTTCTCTGGTACTTTCATTCTTTGTGTTTCGCTGCCTCTACCAAACGAAAGAGATTGTCCTTAAGTATTATTTTAATGACTGCGATTATCAAGTGCTATCAATTTACTTTAATACTTTTTGATTCAATCCGCTTCGAAGATTTTCTTATGACTTTTAATGGTTTTTGTTTTTTCTATTTTATTTCTCTCAAGAAAAGCGAACCTATAGCATTGATTCGGCACCTTGAATTACTATTTTTTCTCAACCCGATCCATGAGCCAAGCCCCGGAAGATGGTCAAGGATTTCTCCCAATCATTTACGAAGCCTATAGATAAATGGGGTGGTACTTCCCCAGGCGACTGAGCACTGATATTCAACCCACCCGCTGTAATTGTGCTGAGCTTCCTCAATAGCAGAGTTATCGGTTGAATCTATATATGCACAATCAAACGAATGACACAACCTCCTTCACCAACCCAGTCAATGAGGCAGAAAATCTTTAAGGTCGCTCAATCCAAGAGTTTCCAGAAGATGTTAAATTCGTAAGCCATCAAATTAATACGGATGCCCCTATATATGCACAATCAAACGAATGACACAACCTCCTTCACCAACTCAGTCAATGAGGCAGAAAATCTTTATGGTCGCTCAATCCAAGAGTTTCAAGAAGATGTTAAATTCGTAAGCCATCAAATTAATACGGATGCCCCAAGGCCGTGTGACTGATAAAAGATATTTATCGTTAGTTTGTTTTAACAGGTGCAAAACAAAATGGACGTAAATACAATCTGCCAAACCAACCCGGGAATTAATCATTCGAAAACCCCGCTTAAAGGGATTGTCAAAATTCTTTTTGTCGTTGGTTGGCACAACTGTTCTCTATCCTCCCGTGAAGTTTGAGTGCGATCTATCATCGACCTCAGTTGTCACCCCGAATACTCTTTTAGGTCTTCTATCGACTGCAAACGGGTGCTTCGAAGTGGTAATTTAAGTGTTGGAAAGAAAAACAAATTAGCCTCAGCCATACCAGGTGAATAAGGTGGTATAGTTCGATGATGTTTGTTGAGTTTTTGGCCAGAAATTCGTTCACAATGATAGCCTTGTGAAGTGGTGCGTTATCGTGGTGAAAATCCATGACTTTTCTTTCCACAAACCTAGACTTATTCGACGAATTTACTCTCACACGCCGCATAACGTCCAAATAATAATTGTTATTTACCGTCTGACCTTATGAGTGCACAACACCGCGATAATCAAAGAAGACAGTTAGCATTAACTTGACTTTCCGTTAACATTGTTGCGATTTTTTCGGTTTCGGCCCAATGGGCGGCGCCATTCCGGAGCTTGTTGCCTGGTTTGTATGACAAGCTCGTAAACCCATATCGCATCACCAGTTATAATGCGTTTTATGAATGTGTGGTCGGAATTGACTAGTTCTAGGATGTCTTTAGCATCCTTTGCACAATTGAGTTTTTGAGGAAAATTCAGGAAAAATCGCTAAACACACTTGAGATGAACTGTTAAAATCGGGCACTGTAAACAAACTCAATGATAGTTCGCGCTCAAACTTCACATAGGGATAACGGACAGTTGTGCCAACTTCGCGAGAAAAAGGATTTTGACAATCTCTTTAAGCGGGTTGTTGCACGTAAATTTGGTGGAATAAAAATATAATATATATTAATAAAAGGGACTTGTACTTACATCATCATCATCGGCACTACAACTGGGATCCGGTCTTGGCCTTATTTAACAAATCTCTCCACCGGTCCCGATTTCGAGCAGATGTCATCCAGTTTAGCACTCCCAGGCTCTGGGCGTCCTGGTCTACGCCATCCCTCCATCACAGACAAGGTCTGCCGCCCTGTCTCCTTCCATACATCCTGCCACAAAGGACTTTCCGGGCAGGGTCCTCTTCGCTCATTCGAGCTAGGTGTCCCGCCCACCGGAGTCTACCGAGCTTGATTTTTCTTACAATATGAGCTTCAAGGTAGATTGCGTACAACTCATGTACTTACAACCTTACATTAAATTCCGCATTCATTTTACAGAAAAAAAAAATTACATTTTTCACTTCAGACTAAATGTTGACGTAGATCGTATAGAGGAGCAGATTGCGACTCCGATCATCTTCTAGTGATGGACAAAATTAGTAGTCGGCTCGCAGCAAACCCACATGGGCAGTCACGGGACACGAGCAAGGAGTTCGACAGTGATAAACTAAAAGACCTACGCAGAAGGGCTGAATATCAAGACGAACTAACGAATAGATTTAGCATCCTAGAGAATGGGAGTATTGAGGAAGAGGAAGACAATAGTGTGGACACTAAATAGGCATGGATCAGAAACACAAACAAACAAACAGCCCAAAAATTATTAGGATTTACGAAAACAATTAAGTCCAAACTTTGGTTTGACGATAAGTGCAGGGTGAAGATCGAAGAACGTAAACGCCTCAGAATGATCCACTTAGAAAGACATGATGAAGTCAACGCAGAAAGATACGCGACAATTCGGAAAGAGACAATGAGATTTTGCAAACGCGAATGGGAGAAGACTCGGATCGAAAAAATCCTAAAAAATGCCATAACAAAGAACATCAGAGGTATGTATGGCGACATAAACTCAATTAGGAACAGCTACCGAGGGAGAGCCAAAATAACAGCAACGGCTGTGGGGTCACAGAAACAAACAATATCGTGACAAGATGGAAGCAGTACTTTGAAAACCTGTTCAATGTGCACACCCATCAACCACAAATAAACGCACCAGGCATACATACAGTCGAGCCTCAGATCCCAGAGCCCTCTTTCAAGGAAGTTGTAGACGCAATCCACTGATTGAAAAACAACAAGGCTCCCGGAGTCGACTGCATACCGACAGAGCTTGTGAAGCATGGAGGAGAGGCAACCGCTCGAAAGATCCACCAACTCATCAAAACAATATGGGATAAGGAAGTTATAGCGTTTGGGATCATAGTGAAGAACGTGTGATTCGAACTGACGTTATGACAGCTAGAATCACCAAAAATCGAACCAAAGCGCAACCCATCAGGCCACCGCCGCGTGTACGAATTCGATTTCTAAACTCAAGTACATTCGACTGATTACGAAATGATAGACGCAATAAATCGATTGAAAAACAACAAGGCTCCCGGAGTCGATTGCATACCAGCAGAGCTTGTGAAGCATGGAGGAGAGGTAACCGCTCGAAAGATCCACCCACTGATGAAAACAATATGGGATAAGGAAGTCATTCCGGAAGAATGAAAAACCTCAATAGTTGCCCCCATTTTCAAAAAAGTCCGCAGATATGAATGCGAAAATTACAGAGGAATATCATTGCTCCCAACCACATACAAAATACTAACAAATGTCATACTGGCGAGAATCCCACCATATGCAGAAGAAATACTAGGAGACTACCAGTGCGGATTTCGTAGAAACCGGTCAACGAGCGAAAAAATGTTTAGAGTAAAGCAACTGCTGGAAAAGAATTGGGAATATGGAGAGACGGTTCACCAACTGTTCGTTGACTTCAAAAAAGCCTACGACTCAGTCGCAACGCAAAGACTCTACCACATTGTAGTTGAGCTGGGAATCCCGAAAAAGTATGCCACCCTCATTCAAACCTACATGAACGAAAACAAAGGGCGAGTTAGAATAGAAAACCACCTCTCAGAACCATGTCAAATCCGGGACAGACTAAAACAGGGGGATGGTCTCTCACCATGTCTTTTTAACCGTATGCGCGAGTATGTCATCGGAAAGGTACAAGACGACAACATCGCCGGATCATTCCTAAACGGGGTCACACAAGTGCTCGCATATACGGATGACATAGCCGCTCTGGGCGATAATCTACAAACTATAAGTAAAAACAGTGAAATCATCATGCAAGTGCCAGAAGAGGTGGGCCTAGAAATAAATGAAGACAAAACAAAATACATGATTACGGCGAGAGCAGGTGGACCTCAGGAAACACATATAAACGTCAGAGGCAAGATATTTAATTTTAAAAATTAAAGAATATAAATATCTGGGAACAATACTGACAGCCAGTAACGAAATATCGAAGAAAATTAACAAAGGACTACACTCCGGCAACGCTAGTTGGCATGCAGTCAGTAAACTGCTGAAATCCAAACTTCTATCACGTAATATAAAGCTACGTGTCTCACAAAATGGGAAGGAAACAAATTCCGCGTATTCGAGAATAAAGTTCTAAGGGGTATCTTTGGAGGTAAATATGACGAGGAGGCAGGACAATGGAGGAAACTCCACAACCACGAATTGGAAGAACTATACTGCAAATCTACAATAGTGAGAGTAATCAGGTCGCGAAGATTAAGATGGGCCGGACATATGGCGCGAATGGGCAACGACAGGACCGTGCGTAGAATTCTTGACGGTAGACCAACGAGAAAGAGACCGACGGAGATGGGAGAACAATGTTAGGCTTGACCTTGAGGAGATCGGATCAGATGGTCGAACGTGGAAGGAGAGGACACAGGACAGGGAAGGATGGCGGAGTCGAATCGGCGAGTTCATGAACTTCCGGGTTCCTACAGGTCAATAAATAGTAATAATAAATACAGCTTGATTTATAACTCATTCAAATCAAAGCGCATTATCTGCGGATGTAGTTTAAACATATTTTAAGATGTGGTTGGCATTCGCGGCTGATCAAATATGGGAGTTGAACTACATTTTTAGACGAATATATAATTTGTAAATAGTGGCCAGGTTGGATGGAGTGAAGTATCTTTTGCATTTCTTAAGGAGCCCCATACATTTGGCTGTACTTTTCGCAGCTTCAAATATGTGGTCATTCCAGTTAAGAGTCGAATTTATTCGAGTGCCGAGAATTGATATTTCCTTGGCTTCGTCGATGCAAGTGCAGTTCATAGACAGTATATTTAGTTTGGGGCTCGGCTTTGACGAGAAGAGGCACCACTGAGTTTTTAGGGCATTGAATTCTACTCGGTTAGATAATCCCCATTGGTATATCTTGTTGAGGTCTGAATTCAACGTACCAGGCATAAGTTGCTGGTTGGTAGTGACGTTCGAACAGATTGGATGGGACTGTACGTATGAGTATGAGAAACTCAACGTGCTGTCATCAGAAAACGAGTGAATTGGGTTGTGAGTAATTGTCAAGAGATCATTTATAAAGATCAGAAAGAGAGTGTCTGAGAGTACCGAACCCTGGGGAACATCCGCATTAATTTGATGGGAGACAGATTTGACACCATTAAGAACCACTTGCATTGAACGGCCAGAAAGATAGTCTCTTATCCATTGGATCAGGGAATTGTCGACACCATATGAATGTAATTTTGATAAAAGGGCTGGATGCCAAACTCTGTCGAAGGCTTTTGAAATATCCAATGCGACTACCTTGCTTTCACCGAGGTAGTGGATGAAATGGCTCCACTTTTCGGTAAGGTACGCCATGAGATCTCCTGTGGACCTGTTGCTACGAAAGTCATATTGGCGATCATTGAGGAGATCATTTGATTCCAGATATTTCGAAAGTTGACGGTTGATAAGTGATTCCATTACCTTGAAGAGAATAGAAGTTAGTGCTAAGGGTCGATAAGAAGAAAAGGATGATTTGTCACCCTTTTTGGGAATTGGCTGAATGTGCGCTGTCTTCCATCTATTTGGGAAACGGCCAGTAGAAAAGGACAAATGGAAGAGTTTCCGCAGTGGTTTAACGAGTGAAGAGGGACATCTCTTCAAGAGGATTGGGGGAATGCCATCCGGAACAGCGGATTTGTGTGGGTTTTGCTCTTTGATTGCACGGGCAACAGTACGCGTTCGGAAGTGAATCTGGCTCATGGTGTGTTGCTTATGCTCAAGTTGAGGTGGAACTAATGAAGGTATCAGGCAGTGTTGAGTTAGTTGCAAGATGGGCAGCAAGTAGATTCGCTTTCTCTATTGCAGTGGTAACTGGTTTGTCATCGACTATAAGCGATGGAATGGATGAAGAGATTGAGTTTTGAATGTTTTCCACGAATGCCCAGAAGCTTCTACTACCTGTGGGAGAGTGTAGTATTTTTTGTCTCACTATCTGGTCATGCAAAAACTTGGCACATTGAATATACGCATTGTAGTCATTTCTAGCTCTCTTAAATTGTTTCCGGTTTTCCTCAGTATTGTTGGATGCCACCAAATAACCGTTGCAGTTCCCCTTTAACAGCTGCAGGAGTCCTAATGCAGATTTGTTCGCGTCCTCGGGAGATGAACCGCAAATTGGTGCCATCCGTCGGATTGCCTTGTAGTGCGCATATAAACCGGAAGTTCAACTCTTTAGCCTTAATGGCTTCTCTGCACCCGGAATCGAACCACATATTTCGCTTGGGTATGATACTCTTTACTTTGTGTGGAATAAAGGTTCGCATGCCAAATAGAATCGTGTCTATCAATGTGTCCGCTATAGAGTCAACATCGTTATTGAGGGAAAATAACGACCAGCAAAAAGCTGGACATAGCGACCTTCAGGTGTTGTGTCCAGAAAAAGTCGTTCAGACCTTCCCAATTGGCCTTCTCGTAGAACCATAGTGTTCTTTTGAGAGCTTCTTCATTAACGTTACTGTTGGTTAGAGAAAATTTAGCTGACACGACACAGTTATCTGAAGTGCCCAAGGGCAAAGACATTTCAATTGTGTATTTGTTTGGGTGGGAGGCGAGAAACAGCTCCAGTGTATTGGCGAAATGACCATATATGTCTGGTACGCGTGTTGCCTCATTGACAAGTTAGGTTAAACTACTTGAATCAGCAAAAAGTTGGACATATTGACCTGTGTCCGGAGTGACGAAGCCACTGAGAGTTATGCACATTAAAATCACCCGCAATAACGATTTCAGTGTGCAGATATAGGGTCAAGATCCTATCGATAGAATCAGACAGAGCATCAAATTCGTTATAGGATGCGTTTCTATCCAAGTTTGGGCTTCTGTAAAGAAAGCAGTAATGCGTGATATCCTTACGAACGTGAATTAGCTAAGAGAAATTAAATTCTGGTTTGGAACAGAGCCCATATTGTGGCAGAAGCTGATAAGCAGTATAATTTCGTATGTATGTGGCTATACCTGATTTGTACGACAAACTCGTAAACCCATATCGCATCACCAGTTATAAAGCGTTTTATGAATGTGTGGTCGGAATTGACTAGTTCTAGGACGTCTTTAGCGACCTTTGCACAATTGAGATTTTGAGGAAAATTCAGGTAAAATCGCAAAACACACTTGAGATGAACTGTTAAAATCGAGCACTGTAAACAAACTAAACGATAGTTCGCTATCTATCGCTATACTACTATCAACTACGCTGTGCAGGATTGAATTCAAATTAATGTGGCAGTGTATCCGTGTGTGGAGTGAAATTCGTGATTTATGTGAATATGAAATGACGATTTATTGGGCCCTAAGGATATTTATTCAAGTTACGTTATTATGGGTTATGCTTCAATTGTACCGGAAAAATAAACGAAATATCATTTCACGCGAATTCCCGATCGAAGAAAAGATGAAAATCAATGAATGTGCTTATCGTCACTGGAATTCTCCGAAAGTACTGTGGGGGTTCTCTATATTACATGGAGAACCAACCTACAATCCTAACCATTTCGACCGCCAACGGCGTGTCAAACAAAACAAGATTTATCCTACTCTGCTATTCATCTGGAAAAGCATGTTGCAATAATGGACGCATAGCTAAGCTCATTATCCTATGCAGATAATGCATAATTGAGTTTAGCTACCCTTTTTGCCATACGGCAACTCCATTTTTGCTAGCCCATGAGATTTCCATCGGAAATCACATCATGTCGGTTAGCAACAACAAACCTAACCAAACGACGCCGTTGCATCATAGCAAAACCGCTGGGGGATTTATTTAAATATTTAATTAGTTCACATGATAAATTACTCTGGCCAATTTGATGTCACTTCGGCTTTTCATCAAATCATCCATTCGCTTGGGATCAATGATCTCTTTTCGCAGGTGAATAGCACCGGCTACATTTCCTCTCCTCCATAATTCTGTCCCCATACGGTTCAATGTACTCTGAGGTCACCACAGCCGTAACACTAGGGCAGTAGGCCAGGCTCAGAAGCTGCGGTTGATACCAGCACACACAACCAAGCCACCCCGAGATCACAGTACATCGTGTTTCGGTTCTCTCATTCTACCACGTTCGTCGATTACCAATTAACCGAAGTTACCACACTTCGACGAGCGTGACGATGAGAGAGCAGATGCTGTCCTGTGTGCAAAATCGAGAACACCGAATTTCACACCCAAACCAAATCAGTCCTTAGTCATACTTCACAGTGTCAGGTCACGTCGCTGCTCGATCAAAAAGAAAGTCTTTTCAATCCCCATCGCTGGTGCACACGCGCGAGTCACAAGTAATAAAGAAAATCCGATTAACAATTAAAACGTTATTTACGAATCGAGACGTACCGTGAAATCAACCGCGAGTTAATACGTATAATCAAGAACTTCATAGTGCACTAGTTAAATCAAAACGCGAAAGTTGCTATTAAAATTCATCGCTTATAGAGGAACGAGAAAACTATCACCGTCTGAAAAAAAATTCATATTGTTGCTGAACTACAAAAAGTTACAAGTGTATAATAAGATACAAACATAGTTTTAACAAAAATTAAAGAAACCAATTAAACTACACAACAGTGCTTTTCATTCATGTCTTTCCTTTCGTGCTTCAATTTTTCTGAGGAACAATTTTTTGGCGGACAAGTGGGGGATTAGTGAATCCGTGCCCATGTTAGGCAACATACATTAACCCCACAGTACTCCTCGCGTAGCCAGGTGGCATTAGTTCGTTACACTACCCTCTGGCATGATTTATCACGCTTAATGTAAGCGACTGAAGAAAGATTTGAAAATGTGAACAGGAAAAAATGATGAATGAAAAAGGATGTGACATTAACCAAAGGATTGCGCTGTAAGATGAGCAGAGCACGTAGAACTAATTATTGGAGTAATCATCGCCCGGCACCCTGTTGAACAACCCTAAAGTGTAACCAGATGGGGGGAATGAAGATTCATATTACGTTGGGTCTCCGCACCTCATCTACCCTATTGTCTAGTCCCTCACCAGACTTAAGAAACACGGATCCTTTTCCTTGCTTTCACATATAGGGTACAAGAACGTTTTTAAATCGACTCATGGTGGCACTCAACAGGATTCGCGTGAAGTTTCATCGTTTTGAAAGCAACTCACGTCCCTGCTCTGAGATTCGAAGTCAAAAACGTCGATACAGATCCTCACCAATCTGAACACCGAGACCCACCTATATGCGGTGACCAGCTGAAATCCGCCAACGTGGCCTATTAGCGACATCCCTTCTAACCCTAATGGATAATGACACGTGAGTAATCTATACAAAAATGTTGCCTGGGTAATTTAAACAAACTTCATCTCAATACCCACATGCTGCACTTGTTGATGCAAAATTTTCCCACGATTGCTACCACTCAGCACAAAACCAATACAGTATCCGTTACAGCTATAACAATAAGCAAAATAATTATTTATAAATAAACCTTAAGATTTGACCAAATACATTTCAAATAAAGGAATATATATGTGCGAAAGCACACTCATCAACCCTGTAGATGCTCGCTGTTAGTTCAAGTTACACAACAGGAAACCCCCCTTTTCAAACACGTTCAATAATGTATTTAAATCGCAAAACTTGAAAATGAGCAATTTGAATTCAAGCGAATAGCGTTTTATTTTGATGAATGTAAAAAAGACAAAAATTAGTTCATTAAATGCCCTATATCGCTTGTGAGATTCGCTTTTTCACAGTGATTGAATTTTTTCTAGTACCAAACTTAAACTTATTATCAGGATCTGTAGTTGGAAGAGATAATAAACTCCTATCAAATGTATGGGGGTATCGCTGTCGTGGCTACAATCATATCTCTGAAGTTCAAGTTATGAACGGGACATTCAAGCGGGCAAGAGTGATATGTTTTTGCACATTCACTTTGGATATATTAAGTTTTCCAAAGCAAACTAGATGTGCGGTTTTCACTACCACTCTAAGTTAAGAAGTTATATTAACGTATCATTACGCCAGCTGTTTAGATGATTGTGAGTACATTATAAGTGCATTTTTCGCGTGAGAATCAGGTTATAGGAAAACAGATAACACGAAAGCATTTCACGGTCGACTCACATAAAATTTATTCTGTTTTATAAGGTTGTTATTGATTTATATTTGTCGTGTAGTGTTCAAATGTTGTATATTTAACTTACTCAATATTTGAGTCACTAAATAACTATTTCTTATATCTAACCAAAAACCCAGTCCCTTTTCTAGAGGAAATTTAAATGACAACATTCGTAACTCCTAACGCTCCCAGAGTATCGCTACTTAGATCAAGTTTGGGTTAAAGACAATAAGATGATATAATTTTTTAACACACTAGATTGCCCAAGTAAGTCATTTTGACTGATTTTTATTTCGATCAGAAAAACAATTATGTATATAATGACACAATTTCCTAGAACGTTGTGACTTTTTGTGCAACATATAAATGCGTTTATTAATAATTGTATTTACCTTCCCCCTTCTTCATTTCCGGTATATATACTGTATATGTGTTAACCCTATATTGCCCAAAAGCAGTCATTTTGACCGCTTGGGAAAGTTTAAATAATCAAATGACTCTTATATTGAATTGAGTAAATTACTTATACATGGGTGGCTTGAAAAGTTTATAATAGCCCCTTTAGGGTGAGGACACCACGCTATGGACCCTGCCCGCCACTTTTGTATAGGCATTATTACTGTCATTTCTTAACTGAACTGAACAGACTGTAGCGATTCTAACAGATACACACAATTCACAAGCAAAAATAGTGAAGAACACCGAACGAAAAAAAATCGAATAAGAAAAATACATCAGAACCGTATACCAAGCGATAAAATAAAAATAATTCATACCAGTGGAATATGGTCGAGTTTGGAAATCAAATTCTAAACACGGTTAGTAGCCTGGTGTGTAACGCTTAGGTCAAATTTTTTTCGTGATTCGAGCTGTCATAGCGTCAGTTCGAATCACACGATCTTCTTCACTATTATTTAAAAACGCTATAATTGGTGACCCCGACGTGATCTGAACACGCAGCATCCACTTCCCATAGTAAAGCAGAACTTCACACACGGTCACGACTTCCGCATAGAGCCCAGCCTCCGACGTTTTCTCGCTTCTCTCTCGTTCGTCCGTCGTCCGCATACGAATCTGATCGTAACGAAGTTACTGCGGCGGGAGTGTGTAGCGATTCTAACAGATACACACAATTCACAAGCAAAAATAGTGAAGAACACCGAACGAAAAAAAATCGAATAAGAAAAATACATCAGAACCGTATACCAAGCGATAAAATAAAAATAATTCATACCAGTGGAATATGGTCGAGTTTGGAAATCAAATTCTAAACACGGTTAGTAGCCTGGTGTGTAACGCTTAGGTCAAATTTTTTTCGTGATTCGAGCTGTCATAGCGTTAGTTCGAATCACACGATCTTCTTCACTATTATTTAAAAACGCTATAAGAGCACAACGTGAAGATAGTGGCACTCGTCAATAAAAGATAGTGAATATAGTTATGCATCTTTTGACAGTAACTCACAAAAATGTCAGCCTTTTTAGAAGCGTAGTTTTTATTTGACAGTCGTTTGAGTGAGTCAATGTGAGTGTTTTTTTTGAAAATGGACAACATTGAGTATCGAGCTGTCATTAAAGTTTTGTTTTTGAAAAGTAATACGCCTACGCAAATCAAAGATGAGTTGGACTCTCTGTATCGGAAACTTTTTAGCCCACCCATGTATATTGTATGTTTTACTCGCGCATAAGGGGCACTTTTTTGAAACCGACAGTTATGTGCACGAATAGACAGAAGGTATATATTTGTATATTTGAAATACGTTCAAAACGTTTATATTGAATTATTCGTATCTAGACAATTAACGGTTGCTTAAATGAACTCAGTTAACGGTTACATTCCTTCTCCTCAAGTACTTTCTCTCGAATATCTTCACTCCCTTTCCTACAATTATCTCACAAAAACACAAAACAACCTGATAAATGACCCCAAATCTTTTTCCACTTTATTAACTACAAACGTTAATCTGACGACTATCCCAACTCCCTTCCCTATGACACGATTACTTCTATCGACCCCCAAACTATTGCCAATCTATTCGCTTCTTTCTTCAAAAAATCCTTCACGGGCATCTCTTTCGAGCCAAACCCGTCTTACCTCAAAGAACTGCCCGAATTCTCCCGTGGCCCCTTCATCTCTCAACGTATTCCGCATCACCTAGTTAAAGAAAAATTAAACTTACTTAAATACAAGTTCAGCCCTGGACCTGATAGACATCCGGCTGCCCTTTTTAAAAAAAAAGTTCTTCTTCTCTTTCTCCCCAGCTCTCAAGAATTTTCAATCTATCCCTTACACAAGGTATCTTCCCAAGTATTTGGAAGTCCTATTTCGTCACCCCCATACATAAAAAGAGGGCTAAAAAGTGTATTAGTAACGTGATGACGATGGCATATGTGTGGATTCACTTTGCCATGGTGTGCCGCTCCAAAAGAAGCTCGCCTCATCTCTTATTGCCATCTCTTCTTCTCCAAATCTTGACTATGTCGCAATAAAAATTAACCAACGCCCAAAGTCGTTAAACATTATATGTTTCTATATACCTCCTTCGCAACCTACCGTATCATACGAACTGGCAATAGCAGCGGTTGATCACCTAACCGAGTTAAGTACTTCCCTTGACGAGATCGTTGTTATTGGCGATTTCAACCTCTCCCATCTCCAATGGACGTTGTCAGACGATCAATCCTTTTTACCTCAAACTCCACTAGTACCAAGAAAGGTCTTTTTATAGACGGTCTCACCGACTCAAGCCTCCGTCAAATAAGCAATGTCCCAATTCATATGGGGAGACAACTGGACCTCGTGTTTACAACGGACCCCTATAATTCCTCAGTTGCCCTTAGTCCACACGCCCTCCCTAGCATTGACAACTACTACCCCCACTTCTCTTATCCCTATATCCATATCACGTATCCTAGCCTTCTCTACCGTATGATTGATTTTCCTACAACTTCCACAGACTTAACTTTCGCCTTCTAAAGCATCTTAGCAAAATAGCATTTCGTTTCAATCATCTGGGGGTAGAAGATGCTACTGCCACTCTCTATAAGGAGATATACTACGCCATCGCCATATATGGCCCCTATTCTCAACACAGGTCATCGGTTTCATCGCCCCATGGCACAATCGCACACTCCGCACTCTTCGGAACAAGAGAAAAAACCGGTGAAACATTTTCCTCAAAAATGCGTTCCTCCCTAGACTACTCCAGCTATCTCGGTTCCATTTATAAATTTACCGAGCTCTACAACCCCCTCTACTCCAACTACCTCTCAAAAACACAATCCAAAATCCTTTTGGATCCTTTTGATCAAATATCCAAAATCCTTTTTCCACTTTATAAGTTTTCTATGACACGATTACTTCAACCGACCCACAAACTAACGCCAATCTATTCGCTTCTTTCTTTAAAAAATCCTTCACGGACAAATCTTACGAGCCTAACCGGTCTTACTTCAAAGACCTGCCTGAATTCTCCCTTGGCCCCTTCACTTCTCAAATTATTCAGCATCACCTAGTTGAGGAAAAATTAAATTTACTAAAAGACAATTATGTGAGGCAGGACGATTTCGGAGACGCTACAACTATGAGTTGTACGCGATCTACCTTGAAGCTAATGTTGTAAGAAAAATCAAGCTCGGTAGACTCCGCTGGGCGGGACACCTAGCTTGAATGTTGGAAGAGGAGTTTGCTCTAAAAGTCCTTTGTGGCAGGATGTATGGAAGGAGACAGCGTGGCAGACCTTGTCTACGATGGTGACATGGCGTAGACCAGGACGCCCAGACCTGTGAGTGCCAAACTTGATGACATCGATTCGAAATCGGGTCCGGTGGAGAGTTTGTTAAATAAAGCCAAGACTGGATCCCGGTTGTAGAGCCGATGATGATGATGATGAAAAGACGAGTTCAAACCTGAACTTGATGGACTTCCGTCTGTCATCTTAAGAAAACATGTTGCACTTCTCTTTCTCTCCCGCTATCAAATATGTTCAATCTATCCCTTCTCTAGTATCTGGAAATCCTCCTATGTCGCTCCCATACATAAAAAGGGACCTAAAAACGATATAAGCAACTACCGTCCCATCGCCACACTATCTCACATGCTTAAACTGTTCGAAAGGATTGTTTACAACGCGTTATCTTTCCGATGTAAACCCATCGTCTCACCCAGTCACCGTGGTTTCCTTTCAGATAGGTCGACCACCACCAATCTGGTTGTGTTCTCATCCCATACTCTCCGTGTCTTAGAGAATGGCAACAAAATCGATGTAATCACCACCGATTTCAACAAGGTCTTTGACAAAATCTCCCATAACCTTATCTTTTTTAAGCTGTCCTCCCTTGGTTTTGAATCCGTATTGATTAAGGGTTTATCTTCCTATCTGAAAGCTCGAACCTACCTTGTCAGATTCTAATCTTCCCTTTCCAATCCTTTTCTTGCCACGTGAGGGTTTCCCAGGGAAGTCATTTGGGACCCCTCTTATTTATCCTTACCATTAACGACATAAACTGCAATTTCACATACTCATCCATCTCTCTATACGCGGACGACACTTAACTCCACAAAAGTATCCGCTCTCCTCTCGAGTCCTCACTTTCCAATTGGATCTCGATAGCTTCTCAACTTGGTGCCTTAATAACTGCCTCGAACTCAACGTTGTCAAATGTCACCCCATCACCTCCTCTAGTAAACGTCCCCCTTCCCCGCTACGTTCCCATTTCCTACTAAACCAGCAGATATCATCTGTGTCTTCGATACGTGACTTTGGGGTCTTAAGTGACAGGGAGCTTAACTTCATCCCATATATTGATGACATTATCCTTAAGGCCAATTCTGACCTTGGATTTGTGAAACGCGGGTGAAAGAATTCTCTAATCCCTACGTTTCCCATTCACTCTACATAGCCATTGTCTGCCCCCTTCTAGAATATGCCAGTAGCATCCGGTCCGGTGCTACCCACTCCAGGTTGACTAGACAGTCCGCCCGTAGGGGAAGGGCGCGTTCTCTTGGCTTTAGCTGATCTCCCTATCGGGATCCTCGTTTATCGCCAAGATCCGGCTCGAAGGACCAAAAACGGTTACTGCTCCGCGGACAGTGCATTCTCCGACGACGTGTCAGCTTCCTTCTCTCTCTGGGGACTGTATCTCGGCCTCAGCCGGCCAAATTATTTATTTGGCTGACGCACCGTACTTCCAAAACAGGACTCTGCTCTGGACGAAAGGCGTTGTTGTCTTGTCCAGTACGATCGTTGTGTTCTCCAAATAAAACACTGCTCCTATAGTCACTTGTTCATTCTTTATTACTTGTTATGCACTGCTTTTTATTGTGGCCTTATGGAGCCCACTACAGTAAATCATGTGCACTAAAACTGTCACTTATCTCTTTCCAACTCGGAGTTCCCATGGCAACTCCTCGCTGCTCTGTCGATGTGCCCGCCCTATATAGGCTCGCAACCATCGTCTTGTTCACTCGTTTCCTGGGCGCTGTTCTCCTTAGTGGCTTGCTGGAATCGGCGCGCCGCTGATCGTTGTCTCCCAGGAACTTGTGTGCTGGCGCTGGGCAGCCTTTCCTGGGACGTCGTGTCGACGTGATGCATCGCCAACACCACCAAAAGAAGATTTTGCTCCCAATTTGGTGGGATTGGAAAGCTGTGGTGCATTCTGAGCTGCTTCCAAGAAATCAAACGATCGATTGGAATGTGTACTGTCAACAATTGGACAGTTTAAATACAGCGATCAACGAAAAATGGCCAAAATTGATCCATCGAGAAAGTGTGACTTTTCACCAGATTGCCATTTATTTCGATCCTTGCAAAACTCTTTGGATGGTAAAACTTTCGATGATGACGACGCTGTGAATTCGCACTTGATTGAGTTTTTTGCCGATAAAGATCACAAGTTCCACGAACGTGGAATTATGAAGTTGCTAGAAAGATGGCAAAAGGTCATCGAACAAAATGGAAAATCATTGATGGAAGTTTATTCGTTGTATTTAAAAAAATGTGTTTTATTTATCTGAAAAAAATCGGCCAACCTTATAGATGTTATGCCTTTACTGGAGATGCACAACTCATTCCCTGCAAATACAGCCTTTAATCTCTCCTCACTCAAGATAGAAAATGATTTAGGGTTTGTGATGATTGAGGGACACAACTATGGTGATTGAAAATAAAATGCTCTGGGAGCGTACTGTTATTCGTCACTAGGTAGACACTCCAGCAGATGCACCTACATGGAAATGAATTAGTTTATTTTGGATTTCACACTAAATTTATCGCATGCACCGAAAAGTGCAAATGTATTGGCATAGGATACATACGAAGGATTGCAACAAGGATGCCGAAGCAATTCTTTTGAGAAGCATCCACGTGTCACATCGTTGAGTGATTGATCAGTACTCATAAGCAACTTAATCAACTATAAGCTGTGTGGTTGGACATTGAAATAGATCCACGATTGATGTTAAATCACAATACAGCAACAAACGATTCTGTACCGTTTCTTTTATAATATTCTATATCGTCATCAAATTATGAATGGTAATCTAATTCAGACTTAACGAGTATTGCTGAGGTCTCTATACAACTTAACAACGTTTCTCAAATTGCCCGGCAAGATGAGTCTACAACCTCCAAACCAAAATATAATTATCATAAAACAAATTTTAATCAAATCAAAACGCCTAATTAACGCAATTAGTCGTGAAAGTCTGCCAGATAGCAGTGCAAATTGGGTCATTGCACTAGCATTTCGCCAGCGGTAAATTAAGGGGACATTCCGGTTTGTCGGGTCAAAAAATAGGTTATCTTCATGATTTTTTTTTAAGAGGAAGTATTAAAGATATAACAACAATTTTTTTTAAACATTTTATTCTTCTGTCGACTACGTTTGTAAATTTTGTCGAGCCACTCCGGAACCGGAACCCCCCCCCCTCCAGGTGTTCAAAGTTAGCCATCCGTTCTGCTCGTGTAAGGGTTATTTTCGTCCCCGGTGAAAAAATAAGAAAAATGCATAACGTTTATTGAACTTAAATACATTTAGCCCAATGTGAGTGAAAAAAATTGATAAAAAACAAAATGGGAGACTATTGAAAAAAAATTGATTTTTCGGCCCTTTATAGGGGTATTTTTTAGTTATAACTAAAAAAATAAATAAATAAATAAAAAAGTAATTCACTCACAATTTGTGTGTGCTTGTTAAAAATACGTGTGCGAACTTTCATAAGAATCGCATGCACCGTTTTCATATTATCGCTTACACCGCACTCAAAAAAGTCGTTCCGAGAAAAACGCATTCAAAGTTTGGAGATAAATTAGACAACAGATAAAAGTGATTTTTTTCATGAAATCATCGGGATTTTTTATACTAACAGCTAGACATCTATTCCTGGACCATAAACAATCCCTTCCACGACTTCGAATTGGTCCTCCAGTTGCATTTTCGCTTTTTTCCTCGCTGTTCGTGCCTCGTGCGAGTTATATACTAGGCTGCGGTCAGCGTCTTGCAGCCGATCTCTGTCCCTCTCGTTCAATTTTGATGCCCATGACTTGCATTATTAGCAATACGGGTAAAAACCCCTCATTAAACATACAAGCTGCGGTAAGAGCCGCAACTTCAATGATTTTCTTACCACTGTATGTGTGTTTTGACGCCATTTGCCAGATAGAAGCATTGAAACTTTCGCTGTTATTTTGCGTGAAACCTCCCTCGCATTTTTTTAACAAATCGGGATCTGTCAGTTTTACGTAAACTGGGTAAATAGCTGTTCGTACTTTAGGATCCAAGGGAGGTTTGTCGTGGTGGAACTTTGACAGCTCATTCGCAGCTTCCGCGCGTTTCCATTTGCACTATGACTCCAGGCCCTCTGGACAGTTTTGACGTTGCGGATTTTCATCGGTTGATATTTTGTGGTAGTATGCTGCCCAAATTTCTTTCGCCATTTCTTCAGCAGAGTGAGCATTGCGTGTAATCGCAAGTCGTCAGTTCTGTTATCATGTTTCCCGTAAGTTTGCCAGGACCAGCTCCTCTTAATTGGTCTGTTTTTTTTTTTTTGCTTTTTTTATGACACCGCGTAATTGCGAACCGATTCACTTTCCCACGTGATTGACACACTCGGCCTTTACAACATTTGGAAATGATTTCTGCAACGCATTCATTATTTTTACATCCCCGTCTCCAACGTACCTTTCGTAAATGCGGCCGTGCAGATCAAAAGCGCGCTCGAACATCTCTAACATTCCGCCAGGCTCCATTTTACCCGAACTTCCATTGTGATCCAATGTGCAAACTGGTTCGTGCTCATCCCACCAAGTATCACATTCAGGGGTGCCCTTCTTTGTTTTCATAAGGTTGCAGCCTTGGCAATAACGCGATTTCACAGTAAGATCGAGAACTTTGTTTGTTTTGTTGCCGATCAATGTCATAACGCCATAATTAGCAGTATGGCCTCCAACTACCATCTCCAGAAGCAGTAAATTTTTATCTTCACTTTCATCAGTTTTTTCTTTTTCTTCTTTGCTAGCCTTTTTTATCACGGAAGAAAAAACGCCGATACAAGCGGTGTGTGCATTATCAAGAGCAGCGTAGTAGATGTGTTTCGTAAATTCGCCAATATCCATCAGTAAAGTGAAACAATGTAATCCATTTAACCCGACACCCGAGATGCGCATTACGAATACTATTCTACGATTAATTTCGTAAGATTTGTTGGCGATTCGAGGACAGAACTCGATGACCCTCTCACCACAGTTGCATTCGACGATCAGTTTGAATCCTAGGCCTTTCTCAGATTTTTTTGAAAAGTTTATCGAACCGTCACAGTTTTTACACTTTATAATGTTTGAAAGTTCGGAAAAAACTGAGAAAAATGTAACATCACGTATGCTGCCGTCACTGTGACCGTTGGAGCGAAGTCGGGCGATGTAGCCAATTTTTGTGCCGATGAAGTCGCATACTCTGTTTCCAGTTCATTTACAGTTCCCATAAATCCTTTTCGTTTTTTATATCGACTCCCTGGACGCACACCTTACTTACGCGAACCTTTAACGTTTTTAAACATTATATTAGAAAAATTTACCGTTGAAAAACGTATGAAACGGACGCCTAAACGCGAGCACTGCACGCTCTGAGACCACGTTTACACTAAATACTTTTTCCTCCTCATGAAAAAGAAACAAAGAAACATAAAAAATACCTACCCCGCGACGTCACCGGTAGGATCATCTTCCATAGTCACCAAACAAGAAAAAACCACCAGCACTGTGCAACGGGCAAGTTAGTTTCATATATATGAAACTAACTAAAACTCAGGCAATCGCAGGTCACCTGCAGTACGCCCGAGTGTAAAAACAACATACACAGGAGCTACTATCCATTACCGCTTATGAACATGTTGTTCAGTCGCACAAGATTGCGACATATTCAAAGAAGTGGCAGTTGTCCCAAGCCAACAGCGAAGCAAATTAATGCCCTTAAATGGATAGTCTGCATCCTTCTAAATACACGGTAGTTGCCACCTATGATACGAATTTGTATCCGCGGGAGACCCGACCCTTTAATGACCTACAACTTTGGAACCGCCTAAGATTTCGTTTCCAAATTTTAACATATTATTTTTGAAGGATAAAACTATTGATTAAGCAAAAAAAATTGATTTTTTGAACCGACCAAACCGGAATGTCCCCTTAATTATCGTCAAACACTTCTATAATTTCCAAACAAATCCTACATTAATCAGCCGTAAACCCTGGAGTATCAAATGATACAGCGATATCACCTGGACTTTCTGTTGGCTCATCATCATCTGAATCGACATCAGATGTAGAAACCTCAACGAATATGTTGGCAGGCACCTCAGACCTCTCGGATAATCAATGCGCTGACAAGTACACACGAATATTCCCATCCTTTGGGGTTGGTCGTCGTCATCTTTGTTCTCATCGCCCCCTTCCAATGCCACGAACCACACACAGCAAGTCTTTATGGTAAACAAACTTAAAAGTATACGGTCCGATTGTTAATATGCGACCTTGACCGCGACCCTCGTCAATCGGTCGCACGATCTAGTAAATCCGAGCCATTTGCAGATACTATGATCTTGGCCCTCACCCTTAACATAATCATTCTTGATCACAGCAGAGTGGATCGCCAGTCATGAGTCCAAGAACATAATTCTGAGTTGCTTTGTATCTCGTCCGGTTTTTGCTACACTGCCGCGGCCGATAAGGAGCCGTGATTGCGCTCGCGGCGAATAGCCTCAGACAGAAAAGAGCGCGCCTCAGTTGCAGGTCTAATTGAGTTACCAATTGACAAGGGTGCCACTTTAGTGTGAAGTTTAGATAGTGAACTATATTACCGTGGAACACAAGTGTTCGTGTTATTGTTCGGTTAAGCTATTTCCCTTGAGGATCGCAGCAGTCCACAGAGTGCCCGAAGTGGCCCCGGTATCCCAGATTCCATACAGGGCACCTCATCTCCGTTGCTTGCTCTTGATATGAGCATATCGCGCAACACCATGGCAATGGCGACATTATATCATCATCATCGGCACTACAACCGGGAACCGGTCTTGGCCTTAAGCAAGTCCTGAGGCTTGTTAAATTTTCCGTAATGATTTGTTTTTTTCGGGCAAGGTCATTAAGTCTTGCGCCAGAGGCTCCCTGACGGGGAATCGAACCCCGGTCTCCCGCGTAACAGGCGGGTATACTAACCACTATACTATCGAGGAGCGACATTATATCATCCGGCATTAAATCCTCTTCGATATCCGATCAGTTCGTGTGGAAGATTAAACAACTCCACTGCAACGAACAAACTCTACATCATCATACCAAAGAGGAAAAAAACTGATTCGCATGGACGACAACGATCAAAAGATCAGTGTTACAGATGATGACGATGACACTTAACAGCATCACCAATCCCAGCAACCACTTTCTCTATATCAGCGATAGATTCGGACTCCCGCAGAAGTTAACACGAAAACCACTGCCGTATAAACAACTACCAACAATGTCAAACAGCACCGCGGCGAACTACATATTTTATACCGTTCAAAGTCACTCTCATCCCCGAGCGGCCTGCCTTTACCCGCCTCACCCCTCCTGCAGACATCAACAACAAGTTTCTGCGGCTGCTACTGCCATGATGCTAAGGCGGGCTAGTTTTCTCACCTACTTCAATCCGCCGGCTTAGCCACGAATTCGAGGAAACTATGCAACAAATTGCGAAGCCAAATCTGCACGAGAAAATGCCTCCTTTGGGTAGTACCATTTATTGGCCTGTAGTAACCCGAGAGTTCATTACCTCACTGACTCGTCTACGGCCTCCGTTTGCCGAGTCGGTGTTTTCTTGATGAATTCTTTCCTTATGGTAGTGTCGGCTCATCACACCTAAGCCAGCGGGTTTGTACAAAGATATTTCTAAATGCCCAAGCTACGACAAATGACAGCAGAATGTAAAACCAATCATCACATAACATAACATACATAACATTCGGTAAGGCAGGATAATAGTTAGTATCAAGCAGTCATCGATTGAACCTTCATGCAAGCTCTCACACATATCCCTTAGCTATTGAAACTACGAAATTATGTTGGGCACCAAAACTCATCAACCCTTCTTTATTGATTCGTCTCCGTTGCCCAATTGAGGAATCAAATGAAAACCATTTCAATATACCACATCAGAGTAATGCCGCTCCACATGGAATCCGATTGCCATCATTTACTCTAAATTCTTCGTAGAAAAATGCAATAATCTGCAAATGCAGTTATACTACATAGACACATAAACGCGCTGCTGTTTTCGGCCGACAGTCAACAAACGCAGCACCCATCGCACCGGTAACTTCTTCATTTCCAAAAGATTGCCCAAAACGCATCCCGCCCGTTCTTTTGAGATGCCCATGGCCTCAGCTAACTCTCGCAACTTCACTTTACAGTCACTTAAAATGATTCGATGCACTTGCTTTACGAATTCCGCATTCGTGGCCTCTTTTGGTCTTCCAGAGCGATGTGCGTCTTCGGTGCTTGTACAACCCATTTTAAATTCACTACACCATCGGTAAAGTGTTGTTCTCGAAAGAGCAGATGTAAGATAACATTTCTGCAACCATTGCAATGAGTGTTCAGAAGTTTTTCTCATCAAAAAACAATGTTTGATCAAGATGCGATATTACGGTTTTTCCATTTTTTTACGAAGGCGAAAGTAGCGTCACTCAAATGACTGTAGCTTGTAAGCAAATGGACGAAATGTCGCAAAACTTCATATACAAACTAATGACAGATGAGTCTTTCGAAATGAGTCATGTTCATTTTGTAGCGGCGCTACCTATTGAAAAATCCCGGGACTTTTTAGCCGATGTCGTACATACACGAATCAATTCAAGCGCCAAAGATTGATAGATCCTTGAATTCGACGATGCAAGTGGCCTTCGTCGACAGTTTAATTACGTAGGGCTATGCATTTTATTCAATTAGATAATCCTCATTAGTATATCTCGTTAAGGACGGAATTCAACGAATTGAACTTGAACCACTGATTGATAATGAAGTTCCAAGAGCTTAGTGGCGAATAAATATGAAAAAATTCCCATGCTATCATCAGCAAATGAGGGAATTGAGTTGCGGAGAATAGACAAAAAATCGTTTCTGAAAATGGGGAAGAGAAAAGGTAAGAGTATGGAACCCTGAAAGAGCATAAACCACCCAGAGCCACTTGGACTTGAAAGATAGTCTCTTACCTATCGAAGCAGTGTGTCGTCAACTCCATATAATTTCGACATCATGCTGGGTGCTAAAGTCCGTCGAATGCTTTTCAAATGCCCAATGCAATGACAACCTTGCTTTCACCGAAGTGGATTTGGTGGCGTTACTTTTCAGGACGATAAGCCATCTGGTCTGTATACCTGTTACACGAAAGCCATATTGACGGTTATAAAAGCAGGTTATTTGATTGCAGATATGTCGAAAGCTGACGGTTTATCAAGACTCCATTAACTTCGACAGAATAAAAGTAACTGCTACAACGAAATTCGCTTTCTCTTTTGCACTGGTGAGTGGTACATCATTGACTACATGCAGAACAATGGATGAGGAGATCCAGTTTTTGATGTTCCTTACAAAAGCCCAGAAATGTCTGCTACCGGGTTTCTCCCCGTGTGGCCTACTTGACGGATTCTGAAACTAGGAGACAATACGCAACCGGGGTGAGAACACCGCACAAAAGAGAATCGAAAAAGAAATCATCAGAGCCTTATACCAGAACATTGAATGTAGGAAACACGCGACTATGGCCTGAAGCGTTGATGCCTTGGGTCTAACCCTTTCATAACTTGGGATCGAAGCCTCCTTTGGGTAGCCTTTTAAAACACTCTCGCAGATTGGCCTACTTGCACTCCCCCAACATCAATCTGCATCATCACCATCATCGTCATCAGTTGTTACTCCGTCATTAATTCAACCAATTTCAAGTTCTCCACCAACACCAGCCTACCTTCTCCTCATCCGATGCCACTGGAATGGTGCAGATAATGACTGAGTCGGGATGTGAACAGACGTAAGTAACTCCAACTATACTTATGTCTCACACGAACACATATAAACCAAACCCATTTGCTTATATGTCCATCTAACAATTGACCTACCGCGTTAAGGGAAGTAGTAAAGAGCTTAATTCGCACCCACGCTATGAAGAGGTTAGAGCACATACACATTGATTGCTCGTCTCTGAATACTATAATATAGGATAAAGTGTTGCTTAAGAACAGAACTGGAAACAGTTTTTAATCGTGGGTCTAGTTTTTTTTTTTTTTTAATTACACTTCTCTCGGGAGAGGCGAACCTATATATAGCGCCGACACGGCGCCCGGGGTTGCTACTAAATAACCATTGCAGTTTTTCTTGAACAGTTGCAGGTTGTAACGCTCCGGTAAAACTCGCGTGGGGAGGGAATTCCACAGCTTTCTCGCTGTGTAACGGAACGAGTTCTGTTGCAGAGATGTTCGTGCCGTCGGGTAATGTACTACAAATTGATGAGATCGGAAACAATACCACGAATCTCCGAAGAACAGTACCCGTGATAATATGTGTAAAACAGACAGAGGTCAGCTACGCGCTTTTGAAGTTATAGCGGCTGTAGTCCCGACGACAGCGCAGAGTTCCCGATACGGCGGATCGCTCGTCTCTGTATCCTCTTAAGTAGGTCGAGGGTATGCTTAAAAGCAGAGCTCCAAACATGAGATCAATATTCGTGCGCGGATTTAATTTGGGATTTATTCAGGAGAAAAGAGAAAGCTGGGCCGGAGTAAAATATTTCTTGGCTCTAAAAATATAACTCAGTTTTCCTGAGTCGGACCTAACGATGTTCGACACGTCTTTATGCCACGATACATTCCCGCAGACCGTGCCACAGAGCAATTTTAAGCTTTCCCCGGATTCGAGGGCCTGACCATTCGTCATCAGCTGTGGAATCGATGATCCACTTTTCTTTGTGAATGTTGAAGGTTGTATCTTCGTTGCATTGAAGTCGACGAATGAATGGATGAATAGAGGGCAGAACCCTCAGTTTATTTCGGTTAGTACAAGTCGTATAAACATATGAACTTATAAATAGACTTACGAACCACCTTAAAAAATAAGGCATGCGGATTGCGAGTAAGGGCCTAACTTTAAAGTAACTTAAAAATGGAATGGGGAACTAAACAAAGACGGATAGAATAATAGTCTAAGTGGTAGGACAGGGAAGGGTGGGGATAAGCCGGCTGCTTGGATGTGAGTATGAGTGCGGGAGAGTGTAGGCGGTGAGCGGGGTAGGTTCAGGAGGAGTAAGAGAGAAGACGACGTTTGAGAGCGGGAGATTGAAGTCAAAGAACGCGGGGTGAGAGTTTACCTGGCCCTGCATTCGCGAAATGGATTCATTAGAGCCGTAAGAGGTGTGATGGTCGGGCAAATAGAAATGACGAGGGTTTCGCAGGTTTCGGGGGTTAGTGAAAATGTGATGGAGGAGAGAAGGTTTGGGCAGTTTATTGAACCTGAGAGTAGACGGTGGATGAAGAGGATGTCGGCATGAATTCTGCGCTCTTCAAGTGTGTTAAGGTTAATAAGGTGAAGAGGGCTCGTGTATGGGGGTAGAATCAGAGGATTTTCCAAATCAATCCTCGGGGGGCAAAACGCAAAAAACGACGTTGCACGCTTTCGACCATGCGAATTTGGAACGAGTAGTGAGGAGACCAAACTTGACTAGCATATTCAAGAAGGGGGCGGACAAAGGCTATATAGCGCGGTCTGGAAACGTAGGGATTAGAGAATTATTTAGACCACCGTTTCATAAAACCAAGGACAGAGTTGGCCTTGAGAATAATGTCATCAATATGTGGGATGAAGTTAAGCTCCCTATCACGTAAGATGCCAAGGTCACGAATCGCTTGTGCAGGTGTTATCGGTTGGTTGAGTAAGACATAGGAACGTAGCGGGGAGGGGGGTCGTTTACGGGAGAAGGTGATTGAGTGACATTTATCAATATTTAGTTCGAGGCACCAAGTTGAAAAGCTGTCGAGGACCATTTGGAGAAGTGAGGTCGGCAGAAGAGTGGATCGCCTTGAAGAGTTTAGTGTCGTCCGCATATAGAGAGATGGAGGAGTACTTGATACTGGAGTCTACATCATTAATAGTAAGAATGAATAGGAGGGGTTCAAGATGACTGGCTTGGGGAACCCCTAACGTGGGAAGAAAAGGATTGAAGAGGATGAATCTAAATCTGACACGGTAGGTTCGATCGTTAAGATATGTAGATGTCCATCGAACCATTAAGGGTTCGAAGCCAAGGGAAGATAACTTAAAGAGGATGAGGTTGTATGAAATTTGGTTGAAGGCCTTGCTGAAACCGGTTGTGATTACATCGACTTCGTTGCCGTTCTCTAAGGCACGGAGAGCGTGGGATGAGAATTCAACTATATTGGTGGTGGTCGACCTACCCGTAAGGAAACCGTGCTGGTTGGGTGAGATGATGGATTTGCAACGTAAGCATAACGCGTTGTAAAGAATGCCTTCGAACAGTTTTGGAATAAGTGACAGTTTGGCGATAGAACGGTAGTTACTAGTATACTTTTTTTGCCCCTTCTTATTTGGGAAGATACCTTGTGTAAGGGATAGATTGAATATCTTTGATAGCGCGAGAGAACGAGATGAGGAACATTGTTTTAAAAGGACAGCCGGAAGTCTATCAGGTCCACGGCTGAACTCGTCTTTAAGTAAGTTTAATTTTTCTTCAAGTAGGTGATGTTGGATAATTTGAGAGATGAATGGGCCAAGGGAGAATTCGGGCACGTCTTTGAAATAAGAGCGGTTAGGCTCGAAAGAGTTGTCCGTGAAGGATTTTTTTAAGAAAAAGCGAAAAGATTGGCAGTAGTTTGTGGGTCGGTTGAAGTAATCGTGTCATAGGAAAGGGAGTAAGAATAGACGTCAGATTTACGTTTATAGTTAATAAAGTGTAAACATGATTTCTGGCGCAAGGCTAATAACCTTGCGCGGAAAAACAAATTATTATGGACAATTTAACAAGTCTCGGATGTGAACCAGATACCGGTGGAGAGACTTGCTAAATAAGGCCGAGACCGGATCCCGGTTGTAGTGCCGATGATGATCATGATGGAAAATGATTTGGGGTCATTTATCAGGTTGTTTTGTGTTTTTATGAGATAATTGTAGTAAAGAAAGTTGTAAAGCTCGGTGTATTTATAAAAGGAACCGAGAAAGTTGGAGTAGTCCAGGGAAGAGCTTGTTCTTAGGAAAATGCTCCACAAATTATTCCTCTTGTTACGAAGAGTACGGAGCTTGCGGCTGTACCATGGCGGCGTTGATACCGATGTCCAATGTCGAGAATAAGGGACATATGGCATTGTATATGTCCTTATAGAGAACGGCAGTAGCTTCTTCTACCTCTAGGTGATCAAAGCGAAATGCGATTCTGCTAAGATGTTCATTTAATAGGCGAAAGTTTGCTTTGCGGAAGTTGTAGGAAAAGTTGACGTGGGTTGGTGAGGTTTGGGATAAGCTGTCACGATAAAGGGATACGAGAAGCGAGGGGTGGTAATTGTCGATGGTGGAGAGAGCGTGAGGACTAAGGGCAACTGATGAATTATAGGAGTCCGTTGTAAACACAAGGTCAAGTTGCATCTTCATATGATTTAGCACATTACTTATTTGACGGAAGCTTGAGTGACGGTGAGACTGTGTATAAAAAGACATTTCTTGGTACTAGTGGGGTTTGAGGTGAAAAGGGATTGATAGTCTGACAACGTCTATTGGAGATGGGAGAGGTTGAAATCGCCAATAACAACGATATCGTCAAGGGAAGTACTTAACTCGGTTAGGTGATCAACCGCTGCTATTGCCAGTTCGTATGATACGATGGCGCAAGGCTAATAACCTTGCCCGGAAAAACAATTTTATTATGGACAATTTAACAAGTCTCGGATATGAACCGGATACCGGTGGAGAGACTTGCTAAACAAGGCCAAGACCGGATCCCGGTTGTAGTGCCAATGATGATGATGAGGATGTTGATACGATAGGTTGCGAAGGGGGTGTATAGAAACATACAATGTATAACGACTTTGGGCGTTGATCAATTTTTATTACAACATAGTCAAGATTGGGAGAAGAAGAGATGGCAATAAGAGGTGAGGCGAGCTTATTTTGAATGGCAAGCAGCACACCACGGCAAGGTGAATCCACACATATACCATCGTCATCACGAAAAACGGTAAAGGTGGAGGGGAATAATTCTTGACGAAATTGGCCTTTCCACACTGCAGGACCTTATCCAGATCCCGATTCAGAGAATCGATCTGGCTACATCTCAGCTGATGCGACGTTGATGCACTTATAGCGTTTGGGATGATAGTGAAGAACGTGTGATTCGAACTGACGCTATGACAGTTTAATCACCAAAAATTGAACCAAAGCGCAACCCATCAGGCCACCGCCGTGTGTACGAATTCGATTTCTAAGCTCAAGTACATTCGACCGATGTGGATTTGTTATGTTATCGCTATGGTATATGGCTCTGGTGCATTTTCTTATTCGATTTTCGTTCGGTGTTTTTCACTATTTGCTTGTGTATTGTGTG